>JAWWMK010000040.1:15327959-15377429 GCA_035047105.1 Galeopsomyia nigrocyanea
TATATATATATATATATATATACACGCGGGGGTGTGGATAATTAAAAGCCGCCTTCTCGCGATGTCGACGAGGAGGAGGAGGAGGAGGAGGATCGATTCTAGCGAGAAGGAAGGCCATTAGCCTATGAGAGAGAGAGAGAGAGAGAGAGACGAGAGTCAACGAATCGTTTTGCATATTCATCGCGCCCCTCACAAGCGACATTGCCGATTAATTTGGTTATATGCATATATATTGTTATCTATATGTGGAGAGGGCGAAAACTCGCTGCAGACTAGTGCAATTATTGCCTTCAAGTTTCCAAAGTGCATTATCGGCTGATTGAGTTCACCCTCCAGCGAGAGAGAGAGAGTTTGGATGTTGTTGCAACTATTTTGGCTTTTTTTCTTTCGGGGATTTATGTTTCGTCGAAACGGGTAAAGCTTGGAAAGTTCGTATATATACGTGCTCGCGATGTATCGGAAAAATTATTAGCTTTCCAAATGTCAAATACACGGTTTACGCGATTTTTTTTAACTCGCAACGAACTCTACCGCATCGAGAGCATACATATAGATAATAAAGAAAAAATCCATTTTATTTTTCTTTCATCCGATGCTTTCAATCTCAATATATACATTGCATGAAATATCTCGCGATCCCGACAAATTGAAAACCAGTGTGTATATCGGCAAACGGTAAAAGAGAAAAATATCCGTACACGATGGAAACTAAAGTAAAATCAAACAAGGCCTGAGTGTAATGTGAATTAAAATCCAATTACCCTCAGCAAGCACGAGAGAAAATAAATCTCGACCGCAAGTACAAGTGAAGAGAGAGAGAATCCTTCAATTACCTAACGAAATAGATTCTCCTCGTACGAGCCGAAAAGTACCTTCTCGTCGTCGCGTTTTGTTTCCTCAAGTGTGTTTCTTCACCCCTTTACAACGGCGTTTAAACATCATTAAATCCTTTTGTTCTTTACATTCTCTTTCTCTCTCTCTCCTCTTAGTTCTTACGCGCGAGGGAGAAAAAAAAAACAAGAAGAATAATGAGAAAAATGCCAGTTATTGGCTTTCTGTCAGCTACACACGCAGCAGCCTCTTTTCCCTTTGTTATATCATTCTCTCTAAAAAGAAACTGGGCGTCATTATAACGGACAATTTCGCGTATAAGTAAGTGGGAGAGAGTCGCGCGCGTGTGCGTACTTATAGGTGGTTTTTGACATTCATCTTTCACGCGATTTAAAAAAAAAACAACGATAAACAATCTCACTATGCACCACGATTTCAGCATTAAACTTTCATCGTAACAACGTTGTCGATTCGCCGCGCGTTCCGCCCATCACAACACATGGTCTTTACACGCGATTTGTTTCCCTTTCGACGCCCTGTAATACTTCGATATATCGAGCTATGCCTTTTATTTAATGAGGTTACGACTTGACTACTTATACACACACTATCGCGATTGAAATTCATCTCTGCTTTCATTTTCTTTTTCTCTCTTTTTTTTTTTTATTTCGAAATAAAGGATGCGATTATTCGTATTATCTGACATCTCGCGACATCCTACCAGAGATATACCGCGATGCTCTTGAGTTTTGCGTTGACAATGGAAAAGTAAAAAAGAATCGTGTATTGTTTTTTTCTCTGCATGCCATATCACGCTATAGTAGAGAATTGCGTATGAATTAAGACAGTGATTAGAAAATTGATCGTAAGCAATGCAAACGCACGCACACACATAGATACATGTATATGTATAACGCGAGAGATGTCTTTTATGTAATGCGGCCTCTCAAGAGCGAGTTTTCCATTCAATTACGCAAAGAGTGAGAGAGAGTGAAAAAAAAACCTTGTTCCGCGTATAATCCTTCAACTTCATAAGAATCTTTCCAAGAAAGTATAATTCTCTTCGATTCGTTATACATTAAAATTGTTTGGGCTCCAAATTCGGTCGACGAGTAAAGGAAAATGTAGAGAGAGAAAGTAGAGATCCCGTTAATTATCCTCAACGAAGACTCGCCTATTGATATGTAAATCGTACAGCGCGCACGTGTATGTATACAAAAAAAAACGCATAAAAGATGTTTCACACACACATAGTCCACACCCTCTCTCTCTCGCAGCATGCAACAACATCGCGACACACCCCGTGTGTATATAACATAGTGAAAGAGCGAGAGAAAATACTCACTTTCGCCGGCTGGCATATAACTGGCGAGGTTTGTTGTTCAATTTTTTGTCGTTCAAAAAGCTCGGTGCGGCAAACGAAGCATCTCCTTGTGTGTTTCTTGCGACGCGCCGAGGTGAGGGGATGATGGTCAACAACAAACACACGTGGTGTTAAGGCAAAGCCGTGTGTATATATATACACGCGAAGCCTTCTTTTTCAACGTAGTACCTTTCGCCGCGGCGACATTCTACGGCCGACTGACTGACGCCGCTGCTGCTGCTGCAAGACCGGCTGCTGCTGCTGCTGCTGCTTGCTCGACGCCTCTCTCTCTATCTTGTTCTCGTGCGCGCCTGCGCGTTGACAACCTGTACCTCTCTATATGCACACCTTTTTGGCATTTTAGTCGGAGGACTATATTGTGCCTCCACCCCCTACTTTGCTTTTTTGAATGCTTTTTGTTCTTCTGCTTTTTCATTTGTACAAGTGTCAAAAAGTTTTGCAGAACTGCGGGAGCTTATTGTTTTTTCATAGCACGCTTTTATAGTTCGAAAGTTTTGCATTTTTCGTCAACTTTTTCTTTCTTCCTTTTTTTCCCCATTGTTTTCGCAGTGTAAAACTTTTATTTTTTGCGAAAACAACGTTCGAGAGCTTGAATTATTCGCACTTTAATCGTTTTGATCGTGCTATACGTGTTGTCCAATAAAATATTCAAGCTATCGCCTGATTGATTCGTCAAAGATAATCAATTTTACCTCCCGAGATTGTAATTTGTTTCTTTGTAACCCGCGCGTAAACGGAATTACCCTCTTTTGATTGAGAAGCTCGACGCGTAAAAAAAAAACGGAATTATCGTTATTGAGAATACAATTGGAGTGCTCGTAAAAAATACATTTGTGTTCTTTTCTTCTTTATTTGATTAAACCAGGGCGCTTTCCCTCCCTAAAATCGCGCCTGGCACGCACATCCATACACGCACACACACACACATGCACTTTTTTTTCCAGTGAGAGGCTCGTCGTCGCCGTAGTAGTATAGTCGTCGGTCGATCCCCCGTTTGGCGAGGCGACGCGCACGCGCCATAGATAGTATACCTTCTCTATCTCTCGCTCTTTCTCGCACTTTGTGTATAGCACATTCGCGCCCTGCAATAATTGATGAGATTTGCGCGATGCTATGTACTAGAAGACTATGCCCTGTGAGACCGACGAAGACGACGACGACTGGGTGGAAAGACATTTCGTTGTCTGTTCCTTTAGAGTGCTTTTTTTTTGCTGTTTGACACTTATTTTCTTTCTTTTTTTTTTAAGTTGCTGATGTCGCAACGAGATTGGTGAACGCGGGATTTCGAATTTAGCCGAGGGACTAACTTTTTTTTTGCTGATCTATTGGTAGTCTTGATGATTTTATAACTTTATTTGATTTCACGTTAATTTTTAGATTGTAAAAAAATTATAGTTGAAATTTGAAATTAAAATTTTCGATATTTCACATATGCAATACGCCACTTTGAATTAGCATACTCATCCGTCAAGGCCTTCCGTACCTTGATTTAATTTGCAATTTATCAAATAAACAAGCTTAGAGCGCAAAACTCGCGACACGTTGAAAAATATTTTCGCTGATGAGCGTATACATATGTGAAACCGGAGAGGATTCGCGCGTCTGCTGTTGCATAATCCGCAACACCTTGCATAATGACGATTTGCCTACAATGATTCACCTCGAACACCGTTCAATTTCGCTATATACATATATATATATAGTCAAAGTGGTAATGAGCATTAGCACAGTCGAACAATTATTTTGGAGCGCCGGGAGATTCTCGCGAAATGAAACGAAGTAGAGTGCGCATCTTAATGAGCCATGGCAAAGCTCTCTCGCGTACGTATACACGCACGCACGTTGGCCCGAAAGTGCAAGTTCTAAATTTGTGCAAAACGCGAGCGGCTGCGCGGCCGCCGGCATTTGGGTTTAAATGCGGTGGCTGCTGCTGCTGCCGACGAAGGGCTACTATAATTCAAAAGTCTCGTAAAAAATTTCAAAGGCTTTATGGCTTTCTCTCTCTCACTCTGGACTTTTTGAGAATTTTAGTTTTGGTATTTTGGAAAGGTTTTTGATGTTCGAGAAAGGTTTGTTTGAAATGATTAGTGAAGATAAGATTTTAAAGTTTTACTTTTTAAAAATTATGTATTCTTTAACTATCAATAATTGAATAATAAAAGAGAAGAAAACGTTTCTGAGCGACAATGTTTTTTTTTTTTTAAATAGATTTGCGATTGCTTATCACAACTTTTTTCTAAATGGGCCTCCAAGGTTAGACTTCGATATAAAAGAATATATAATGGAAAAGAGGAAAATTTTATTAATGAACAACTTTACACAGATTTCACCAACTTTCGAAACTCGAGTTTTTCGAAAATTGAGCTCCGATTGCTTATAACTTTTTACCAAATTAGTTTTCAACCTAGGGCTTACATATTATCAAATATGCAGTAGAAAAGAAGAAAACTAGCTGTACGACAACTCTGGATAATGTGAATTATTGAACAGCTTTACTAAGATTTCATTAATTTTAAAAAATTCTAGTTTCTCGAAAATTGAGTTTCGGTTACCTTTAATTTTTTAAACAAAGCTCTTTTTATATTATAAAATTGAGTCACCTTTTCCAAATTGATAATCTTAAATAATTAACGAACGAGAATGCTTCCAATCGCGATATATTATAGATCGAATTTGGCTCGTTTCAGAGAAATGCGCAAGTGAAGAATTTTCTGCGTGACTGAGAATTTAGCTATTCGTAGGGTCAGCAAGAGAGAGAGAAATTCAACGCTCATTGCAGGATTAATTCGCGTGTGCCAAGAACAGCCGGAACGTGTGTATATACTTGAATTATCTCGTACACGGCTGCGAAACGCTCGCTCATTCTCAGTTCAACTCCACCAAGATCGTAAAACTAATGCTACAAAAAACTTTTTTTTTTTTTGCAAGCGATACAAAGCTCAGAGCAATTATTGTAAAAAAGTCACAATAGCGCAAAAATATCGGAAACCCAGGTTCGCAGCAGCCATCGACTAATTACCGTGGCTCTCCCCTTCGTCTTTTTTTTTTTTTGTCGTCGCCGGCAAAGCAAAGAGCCGTAAAAATCGAGGTGCGCACAAAAGCTTCGCTCATTGTCGCTCGTACCGATTTATTTGACTAAAGCGCGAGCGAGCGACATGTCTCATCTATATATGGGTGCGACTGTATAATCGACGGCTATTGTGCGAGTCTCTGTGTGCGTTTTTTTTTTGTTACTCGTTCGGAAAAATATTTCCTGGAATTTAATTTCCGGTTTATCGATGAAGCTCATTTTCGCTTGGTTGAATTCAATTCTATATATATATTGTTCGGATATGAAGTAAAAAGTGTGCGTGATGCGTTTGAAATTGCAGGCATTAGATATATATAGCGTGGAAAAACTATCTGATAATTTTCTGCTCAATTTTGTTTTATTCGTCGAAATTCAAATATCACACGCTTTCTAATTTTCCATCAACGTGCGATTTCAAGCATCCAGGAGGGAAAAAAAACTGTTTATTTCCGTGAAATGATCATGTAGACATAACGAGCGCCGCGTCTACCTAAATACGCATTTCAAAAGTTGACACGTGAAAGCTCTCTGGCGCGTCGGGAATATAACGCAGCGACGTAGGATAATGTGCAAATACACAAAGGATCATCACGTCGACGTTGCTCTACGTCGATAAAAGTCTCTCTCTCTGCTCGACTGCGTAATATATATATATATATATATTTTTTTTTTGCTGCTCGCTTGAAAAATTCTGCCGCGCTGATGCAGTGATTTTTCTCTCTCCGCGAAGCTGCTTTTTTACTCAAGCTCTGATGCGTCGCATTTTTCATGCGCGACATTACACTACTTTTTTCTTCTTCGTCTTTCTTTTAAGAGCGCATCGCGACATTGTTTGGAATTTTTCTCTTCTTTTTTTTTCCTCTCGCGCAAGTTAAAGTAAATATAAAAAAGTGAAAAAAAAAATAGAAATTCGTTTTTAGCTCCAAATATATACATAAGACAAGTCAACCGCCGGACGTTTACGGTTTGACCGCTTTAACGGTGTCCTCACAATAGCGAATCACCCGTCCCTAATTACAGCGCATTTACCTCTCTAAACGCTGATACGATCGCGACCCGCGGTTTAAAATGTTTGCTTGAAAACCAGTTCTTTTCTTCGTTTCTCAGCAAAAAAAAAAAAAGAAAGAAAAACATTCCCACAGATTACATTTATCGTACACCCGCATGTACATAAGAGGCGATCAGTTGACAGAACGCCCACATTATTTTTATCTCGTATAGGACGTTTTGCAGTTTTTCGGGCGAGGACTTTTATCGATCGCCGACGAACCGCCCTCGCGTACAAGCTTTATCTGTGGGTCTTCCCCTTTTTCCTTCCGAAAAATGCGCGATATAATCGAGTGACGTCTACCACTACTGCCGTGAATTTTAGCCCTTCGAGGGATCAAGCGATGCACAAATATGCTCTCTCTCTCTCTTTCTTTTCTTGCTTGCGTGGCTTTTTTGCTGATATGTTTTTCCGGAGGAAGAGAGAGTGATCTCTGATCGGCTGTTGACATCGTCAACATTCTATAATCTCGGCTTCTTTCAATTCGCTTTTCATTGTGGTCCTCGATTTCGGGGGGCTTTATTGAATGTTTGGGTAGGAGATGTTATGTTTACGATAAAGCTTTTTGCGTCTATTGTGATTTTTTGATAAAAATAATGTTTGTTTTTTTTTTGTTGCTGTATTTTTTACAGTTCTATTAGTCGACGTTTTGTACATTTCATTATTTTTCAAGTGAACCATCAATCTGCAATGCAAAATTATAATAAATTTTTAAACTAACCAAAAATATGAAAAAGAAAAAAAAACGTGAAAAATCTGATCTTCGCGTGAAAATTCCACAGCCGTAGAAACATATTCTACCCGCGAGCGCGCGGACAATCCCATTGCCGATATAAATTCTCGGAAAAATCGCTCGGACGCGTCCCGTATGCGGAAGTCCGTTCTCCTCTCGTCCCTTGAGAGTTTTAAAAAGATCGAGAAGATACGAGGCAGCATGTACATACACATATAGTCAGAGCGAGCTGGCGCGAAATCATTAGTCCGCCGCCGCGATAAGTTTCTTCGACACTTACGTGCGGGTGGTGAGCTGATAAAAGTGCCGTTACTCCTTATCGACTTCAGACTTTGGCTTCATCTGTCCTCTCTCGACTTTCTTCTTCTTCTTCTTCTTTCCTTGACCTCCCCCCTTAGCTGGCAACAACCTTACCGGAATTGATTGCGATGTTTATGGGTGGTCAAGCTCGTAAAAGACGTCTATGTTTGCTATCGATTAAAATGTAAATTAAGATGATTCGTTATTTTTAAAATAATAATAAAAAAGAATTGATTTTTATTTTCCAGCATACTGAAAGAACCATCGCTGTACATGTGTCCGAAAGGTCGAGAGAACAATTGCTATGGTATCTCCGCGTTTTGGACTCTCTACAATGGATTATGGACTCTGACCGAGGATATTGAGTCGAACGAGGAATTGGTGGCAACGGTGGTTTTCGACCTGCCGCCTTTTGACGCGGAAACAACGTGTCACGAGGCGCACGGCACGATATTCTGCGAGTTCGACGACAAACTTTTTCAAACGCCCGTGCCGTCCATCAAACTCGAGCCGATAGCCATTGTCGACGGTAGTTGTGCTGTGAACTTCGACGAGGAGAACGTCAAGTTTAGTATTTTAGCGCTCAAGGTATATAATTTTCTATTTTATTGATTATATTCGGATTGTCGATTGAAATGGAAATTCGTGCAGGCTTTGTCGGTTGACAAGGTGGTGGTATTGCCTATGAATCCAGACTCCAATACGGGCAAACGATTGATGAAGTTTCTGGAAACCTATACATTTCAAGAGATTAACAAAGTTTGCATTGTTCGTGATATTGGCTCTCTGCAGTTCTGTTTCCTCGAGGTGCTGGAGACTACTGATGACGGCGATTTGAAGATTTTCCTATCTGCCAGGTATTTCTTACTCGAAATACTTTTGTTATGAAAATATTTTAATATTCTATATATTGAAATACCAATTATTTTTTTAAGGTCGGCAGTTCAGCTCTCTACGATAGTTCAATTGATGCGAGATGACTTTCCGGAACTAATAGATCTGGAACAACAGCAAATGTTGGATGATGCTGCTGAGGTTCTTTGCGAGGAGCTTCAGCTTTATCTTACCTGTGATGATAAATCAAAATTGCAGCGCGCCAGAGTCAAAACGGATCTACTTATTCCCTAAGATACTCGAGTCTCCACGCGAATATTATATTTCTAAAGAAATTTGTAAAGTATTATATTGTTACGCGCTAAATACGATTTAGGTGCTCTTAGTTTTTTAAGATTGAGACTTGATAGATAACAAATTCGCTTTATGAATTTTAATTGATAAGTTGAATAAATTTGTATCATATTTTTGATTAAAAAAATAGTATTTCAAGTACTTTGACTTTATTTTTTTAGTGAAATGTTATACCGAGATTCTAAAAAAAAATTGAAGTAGACAAAGCAGGATCAAGGTGGAGAAAAAAGTGTACAATAATGGGATTTTTTTTCAATTTTTTATTTTGTTAAACTATATAAAGCACATATTCATAGTAGATGTTCTGAGTGAGTGAATGATGAGTAAGTGACTGAGTCAGTATGGACCTCGCTGAGCACTTTTTGATAAAAAATATCATCATCGGCAATTTACTGCACTCCGCTGTCTGTACAGATAAGTCCAATCATTCGTAACAATTTTTTTTAATTTTATTTTATTTTTGTTCGTCGTACTATTATCGTCAAACAATGCAAGTTCTTTTTTTTTAATTGAAAAGCTCAAAAGCTTGATACGAAATTTCGTTGACATTGATAAGCTGAGTAATGTTTGCGCAGCATATGGTCGTCTGTCAAAGGGTAAATTCTGAAAAATTTCCGCTCCAAATCGCTCGTGAATACGCTTTTATTATCTTTAAAAGAAAAAAATGCTCACGAATGGAAAAAAAAGGATTTTTTTCCGGATGGATGTGTTTCGGGGGTTTAAGCCAATTTTGAAAGCTGTCGCGCGTTATTCTTTTTCGTACAAAAAAAAATTGGCCTCTACTACCTCGCGCAAATCTATCTCGCGGAGGCTTTAATAAAGATGAGAAAAATCAAGTACCACGTGGAAAAATCAGAGACACGCGCGCGCGCTTGGGAAAATTTTTTAATTAAAAAGTCCTCTCTCCCGTCGTAGTCGTAATCGGGGGGCAGGAAGAGAGAGAAAGAGAAAATTCCCTCGTTGTCGAGTGCCATTCTTTTTAATTAATCCCGGACGCGTAAAAGCCTCGGATCCGCAGCTTAAAAAGAGCAGAGACAAAAGATCGATCTCATTTTACCTCTAAAGTTACTTTAATCTAATGCACTGCCAACGACCTTTTTTTTGCCTTCATTTTCTTTGATTTTTCCACGAGACGAACGAGCTATAGTGTTTCAAATGAGTAATTTCACAGCAAATTCTGACATCCGCTTAATGAAGTTTTATCGTTTAAGCTTGGATTACATCGTTAGCGCGCCCGCGTGACAAAAACAATAATAATTCAGCGCGCACAGACGACCAAAGCTTCTTCTTTTTTTTTTGTCTGTCCGATTTACAAAAAACCGAAAGCTCTCCGTAAGAACAGCGGAACGCGGTAAAAGGACATACAGAGAATGCTCGGCGCGATGGATTTTACTTTATTTAATTTTTTTTTGTTGATTTATATAATATTTATCAAACGAGCCCGCAAAAAAGAAGCAGCCTTTGCGACCACCCTCTCACATGTCTCTATTCTCACTTGTTGTCGATCCGTCTTCCTCGTTATATTTATGTATATGCAAGCGCGCACTCGGTCTCTTCGCTACGTGTTTGTTTCTTTTTTTTTTAATGGCTATGTTTCGGAATTGACTATATTGTTCACTCGCTCGCTTCCTCATCATCATCAGCCTGGTTGATTTTTTTTTTGTTTCTTTTTTTTTTCTCTGTTCGCACAAGCCTTTTGGAGAACGTCCATTTCTTTTTTATTGTTCGTCGCGCTGCGCTTTCGCTCACCGTACATCCTGTTGACTTTTGTTTGTTTTAAAATTTAGAAGATTATAAAACTACGCCTCTCTTTTTTTTTAAAGTTCCTTAATTACGGTTAATTCGAAAACCTCGCTTCGTGCCGCCTCTCCATTCTTTCCCAATGCGCTCTTGCCTCTGTCTCGTTCCGTTTTCCTTTATGTATAATATTTATATATTTATAATACGCGTGATCGAGCGAAATCGCGCGCTACTTGATAAATCGTAAGTGTTTCTGTGGTTTTTTTTATTATACTTCTACGCTTTCGCGCTCTCTCATAATATATATACTTTTCTTCATTTTCATTGTTTTTTTTTCGTCTAACTAACGCATTCGAACGAGTGTAACGAAGTTTTTTTTTCCTCTTGGTATTATATACGTCATTTTTTTTTTGTCACTTATTTTGCCCACTTTTTATTTATATAGAAAAGGAGAAAAGCCGACTACGAAAAAGTCGATAAAGCGAGTGGTTTTACACTGTCGGCAGCGTCGATTTTTTTTTTCGGTGAAAAGAACTCGGATTTACTTTTTTTTCTTTAATATTACATTATATATCCCTTTGCTTAGAAAAAGAACAGAGGTGAATTCTCACTGAGAAACTTCTCTCACATGACTCACTCTAAAAAGTTCAACTCATCTGTATAGTGTGCTTATTATTTATTTTTTTCATTATTTTGTTATAATTCTTGTTTTTTTTTTTGCGTCTCTCGGTAATATTGTTTATTCATCATGTTTTCTTTTGTCACTTACGAACGCTTAGATTCTGTTATTTGTTAATTAATTAGTGTCTACGTGTTTACATATCAAATATACGTAACTGAAAACTGGTATATTCAATATGTAGTTCACTAGTGAATTCATTACTCAGATTTTTTTTTATTTGCTGTCTAATATTTACAAGAAAACGTACAGCACATACGTTTGTTTTTTTCACCGCTCGCATTCATGTCAACGTTTGCTTCTGCGGTTTCATGAAATTGTTTTTTTTTTAATGCGTAACCCTATATATACTTTTCAATTCTTTTTTTCATACTTTATGTGTACAATACATTATGTTCGCTAAGGCATTCATTATGGCAAGTATATTTAAAATTGCTGGTTTCAGGACATATGCTTGAAACTTGTTTATCCTCTTATCCCTTTTTTTTTTCTCATCAACGTATCTGTTTTATTTTTCTTGTTTTTTTCGAATAAAGGAAATGTAACGCTTTGAATATATGTATAGAAACTAAATTCTCTTTCATATAGCTTTTTGCGATAGTAAAGACAGAAAATACATTATCATAGTAGTTTTTTGCTTTACACATGCCCGTGAAAAATGACATCCCACTTTTCTTGATTTTCTACGTAATATTAAGACATGAATTTTCAAAGATTACCGTAAAATAATTGCCATCCTACGTTTCGCAATACTTTTATAAAAATATCAACTCGTTTCTATGTATCTCCTTCCAACAAAAATGAAAAATAACAAAAAACGTTTTGGATTATTAAATATAACGAAATCCAAATATTGCATCGAATAACGAGTATCAAGAAAAATGAGAAGCCAATTTACATGAATAATCTTATTATCGTCGTCCTTTCGTTACGCGTTTTTTTTTTCACATAGGCTGCTTTCTCTCGTCGCACCATACAAACGAAGACGCTCTCGCCGCACTTCGATGTCGATAGATTTATACACAGAATATAGGCATTCTTTCGCACACATTTCACGCAAACGTTCTCTCTCGCTAGAAAAATAAATTCCATAGAACAAGTGAACTTACGCCAGCTCGATTAACAAAGTATTAAATATATAGCGAATAATTGAATATATATATTTGTATATATATATATCCACCTCTTTGTCGTTATTTGTATCAACAGCCGCTTGCCGAACACTTTCGCAGTGTAGGCGCGTGATTATGAATTCTATTGTTGATTTTTTTCAGTGAGAAAGGAGTGAGCATTGAAGAGGCTACAAAGAAAAGTGCAATTAGTGATTTTTTTTTCTTTCGACGCGCGACTTGTTCGGTGTGGTTCTATAGGAACTTTTAAGTTGACGATAATGAGAGAAATGCATTGTGATTTCATTGCGGGAAGCGCGTTTTACAATAATTTACCCGGGAAGGTATATAATTATGCTAAATCCAATTTACATAAATTCACAGGAACGGAGAGTTCAATTTGATCGATAGATTATAATTGTTGCATAAAAAATAAATCGTCTATAATGCCATTGAATTCAATTAGTCTAGGAACTTGATTCAACGTTCAATTTCTTACTTTTCTTTTTATAGGGTTACCGACTAAGCAAACAGTATTAGCGAGATAATTTACAAACGGTCATTATTTACATATAATCTAAGGCTCGCAGTTCGCTTTTAAAAATATGACTTTCATCTTTTTTTTTTCCTTTTGATCTTTCGCTACGACAAAATCAACGAAGAGGACATATGACGAGGATCTGCCAACTACGTTAACGATATATTGCTATGCGATGAATGATAAAACTTTCTATCTAAATTTCTCTACAGCGCCACAGTGTTTTTTTTTTTGTCTTTAAATGCATACTCACGCGCTTACACCGTCGTCGCTATAAAAGCCATGTATGGGCTTCATCATACGTGTGCGCTTTGTTTTTCTTTAATTTTTTTTTCTTTGTATTTTTGCTGCAAAATTCCGGCATCACACGTACAATATTTACTACAATCGTCTCGTAGAAAATTGACACTAGGGTGATCGTTTTATTTATTCTCTCTTTTTTTTCATCCTTTTTCTCTTTTAAGGCGTGCTACAACTGGACTCACACTCTTTTCTCGTTCGCTCTCTTTCTCGTGTATATATATATGAACGCGAGCAACGTAAAAGTATGTATGTTGTATTGTACTTGCTTTTTCGGACTTCAATTTTCGAGTTGCAGTGGTGGGGTTATTGCAATTTAATGAGTTCAAAAGTTTCTAAATGTCTGTTTCAAATAACTTCTTCATTTTTAATGCAAGTGTTTTCAATTCATAATTGTTCGGACAGATGCCACTGTCAACTGAAAACTGAAATGCAAAAATTCCACTACGAGAAAAGCTCCGTTCACCAACTCCACAAAGACAATCGTAAACATGGTTTTTTTATTTTCGAAACGCAGGCGTACAGCAGAACAATCGACCATGCATGAAGTTTTTAAACTTTGCAACAAGTTTGGAAAACTGGAAATGGAATAATTATCGGAAGTGTAGATAAAGTTCAGTTTGAATTTATATATGGTGATAGTTATAGAGAAGTGCATTTTTTCTTTCGATTCTAAATAGCGAACCAATGCTAATTGTATGCTTGATAATAATTTTGGAATAATTTTCTGATATGCAAGTTTTATTTTTTTTAGACATTTCCAGTTTTCGAGCTTTTTTTTTATCACGTTCACGCTTGCATCATAGAAAAAAGTATTTTTGTCCCTTTCATCATTTCCCTTACAGCCAAAATTTACACGCTCGGCATTTGCACACAGTTAATACTTGCGAGTTTTGTTTCATTTGTTCTAAATCACTATGTAGATGATACTTGGCCTACAAGTTATTCCATCCCCTTTTTTTTGTTAATTATAGCATTTAAAATTGCGCGAAATCGTCGCTTTCGATAAATAAGACTGCAGATTATTTTGTTCTTAAAATTAGTAATTGTCGACTATATACTGTAGCAGTAATTTTCTATTTTCTTTGTATAAGATTTTTTTTTGAAACTATAGAGTTCATTTTTTATTGCGCGATTGATACTCCCGTTCTCGAAATGATTTCAGTTAAAATAGTAGCAGAATAGTAGATTTTTTTTATTACTCATTTAATTGTTTTATGCAATATGTAACGTACTTTTTTTTCATTTTCTCAATCGGTCTCAAATGTTTCAAGGCAAATTCAGGGATGCGAAAAATGAAGGCATAAGATCTATCACTTTTTTTTTACAAAAACGAAAAACAAAAATAGACATTGTTAACTTGTTTACTCTTATACTCGTAAGTATGTTTACATATGTATAAGTGTTCATTTTTTGTTCTCATTACGCGTGCGAATTCTTAAGTGTTTCTTCTTTATTTTTCGTATAAGACGTATTTACATTATATGCAAGTTATATTGTATCTTATTAGGTATGAATGCACTGCATGCCAGAAATGAAGAAAGCATTCTTGCGTTCTTTTCCCCCTTTCCTTTGTTATCCTAAAATTAAACGTAAACTAAATGTTTAAAACTAACGTTAGAAAAAACTTCTAGTTGTGAAAAAAAAGCAGTACGTGAAAAGTATTCGTTCACAAAAGAAATACTTTGTCTAATGCTTTCGACTATTAAATGAAAATGATCGCTTCGGTTATTCCTATTTTTTTGATATTATTGCTACGTAAATGTCAACCACGTTTTATACATATTTTTCTTCAAAAATAATCGATTATGTTTTTGTCAACGGCTCGTCTGATAAACTTGACGCAAACTTTCAACCAGGAGTAACTTAGTCTTCACTGACTATAAATATTGTATTTTTCCTCGGAATATAATATTGTATGAATATATTTATAATTCGTCTAATAATGCAGTTAATGTTCTGTTAATCATTGCAATTATAATAGTAACAATAAATTCATCGTATTTAGTATTTATAGTATTTATAGCATCGTCAAATAGTTTTTTTTTCTGTGTTTAAATTTGTTTTCCCTCTTTTTTTTTCTACAGCACACCGCATTCGTTCGTAATATAGGTATATAAAGACTCCGCTCACCGTGCTCTCAGCGACTTTCTCACGAGCCCAAAGAGCACTCAACAAGATAACAACAGGTCACTTTGGGCTCTCACTTTTTTTTCTTTTTTGTTTTCAAGATTTGACAGCTTACTGTCACCGCGTGTATAATATCTGCTTTTTTCTCTTATCTTCACGGATGGTTTTTCAGATTTCATTCCTTTTTTTTACAATTCTATGTTTGCAATTGACATTCGTACGTTAAAATGCTTGATACTTTCGCAAAACGAAATTTTCAAACGTTGGAATGTAAAGTCGAGAATAAAAAAATGCCAAATTTTTCGCAAAAAACAAATGCACGTTTCGAGTCTAAATTTACGTATACAAATATCAATTGCAAACAAACAAACAAAAACAAAATCTGTGAGCATACAACACTTGTTACTTCTTTCCACTTATACAAGTTATATTGCACGGTAGGTTTCTTTATTTCTTTTTAGCCTATGGAAACGCCCTTTCCTTTTATTGTACAGAAGTCTGCATCGTTACGCTTTTTTTTACTACTCGAGAATAAAGTTTTGTTCCTTGGAAATAAAAACTACATCTGCGTCATCTACTCCGTAGTTTTGTCGACTCGGTTTTACATTATATTATTATTATTATTATTATACCGCTTGTTTTGTTTTATCATTTTTTTTAAATAGAAAATCGTGCGTCAGTTATATGGTAATTATCTCATTTTTTTTCTCTTTGTTAATCTCTCTCTTAGCTAAGAGTTTTACATTATTATTTATATGTATGTATAGGATATATATTCTAATAACAGACAACGTAACACCACCTCTTCGAACTTTTACATCACGCATACACGCTTCGATAGGCCTCTCTCTTTCTCTCTCTCGCTCGCTCGCTCACATTTCTCTGCAAACCAACAAAAAAAAGTCAGAGTCTTTCGTCTCTCTTTTTTCGCGTCGCGCACTTTGAACAGAATCTCACGCACTTCTTCTTTTTTGTGTTTTTTTCTCTCTTTTTTGGCGATATTACTTTTTACAAGGGTTTGTTTGTTTGTTCGTGTTTCAACAATCAAACGAAGAGCTTATCTAGGCTTCAGCAGTACTAAAGATGTGTCCATTCCTCTTCCGTTCACGTTTCAGCTGAGGAAAAAAACGCTCGCACGGAACTCCCACGACGACTACGTTATTTGTTTTTTTTTTTCCTGTTAATTGTAATATATCCTAAGAGAGCTAAATTGCTTGCGCCATGACGAACGAAAAAAAAATTAGAGATGTATGTATGTATACAGTTCACAGCACCAAAAAAAAAATTTCCAATCTAATTTTTCTGTCATTCTGCTCGTTGAGTTTTAATGCACGTGGTCGAGTCCCGTGGAAGCACTTTAGTACCGCTCCACGGGCTAGCAGGAGTGTCGTCATTGATACGAGTCCTTGTGGAAGGTGTCGCTCTTGTGGAATATCCTACGGTTTTCGCTTCTCAACTCCTGGCTCGCGAAATTGCTTTCCGATTTCGGCCGTGGCAGCAGTCCCGTCGGCAGCGATCTCAATTCCATGCTGTGGACCTAGCGACACGGACAACAACGAACTTCTTTTAGTTTACGAATGTTTTTTTGGAAAATGCAGTGTAACTATCCTGAAGTAATTTTTTTTTTCCATTGATGGAATCGGGAAGCACCAAATTTGAATGATTTATAAAATTACTTCGAGGATGTTTGCACAAAAATGCAATTTAATTACGAAAAAGAAATAAAAAGACATACGTTACCATTTATACATCAAAGTAAAAAAAGTAATTCATTGCTCTTTGCAGATTATTTGTTGTGCGATTAAAACACCAGTATTATTTGAAAATTAGTAAACTCAATTGTTTTTTATCAATTGCCATAATTTATTATCGCCATGTAGCAAAAAAAAAAAGTTTCAAAATCAATAATGGCAGAAAGCTGACAATGAAACCGCCTTTTCCACCCGTAACCAGTGCATTTTTTTTAGTCAATCACGCTCTCTTTTTCAGCATGCACAAAAGCGAGTCGGCCAGAAAAATAGGTCAACCTCCTGGCCGACTGGTACAGTGCAATTTTTCAAAGGGGATTTTCCAAAGGCTCAGAATTTATTTGGCTCAGTTTGAGGAACGAAAAAAAAAACATACATCTGTCTGAACGGTATTAATCCGGCAAAAAAATCTTTTTATTTTCAAATTGCCAGTTCTTAGAGGATAACTCTTATCTTTACAAAAGAAATGATAAAACAAATTGAAGATGTAGTTGGGAATTACAAAAAAAAAAGTAATAATATACAACTGAATTATTTTTAGCACAATAATTCATTTTCTATTCAGTAAAAGAATTAATACTAAAGTTTAAAATCTAAAAATATTAGTTTAGAGTTTATATTTTTAGTCAGAAAAACATGACTAAACTATAGTAGGCAATGCTACATATCGCAGAATAACAAACTAAAAATACTATCGATATCTATCCCAACTGCATCCTTGAATAAAAAAAAACAAAATTTTGACAAGAAACAAAAAAAAGAAAAAACGCAAAATAACAACATCAATATAAAAAAAAAACAAGACGAGACGAAAGTCAAAAAAAAAATAATCGGCATCTTCAGTAAACGCAGCACAGCTCGTGGTCGTCAGATCATTTTTTACGGGCAACATCGACGGCACATATTTACCGATTCCTCGCTGGCGCTCGCATGGGTCGCCTGTTCAGCTAATGCGTTCACCACTGCGTTAATGGTCTTGGACTCGCTGCCGAGGTCTTCCTCGCGATGAGCAACCAGATTCGGATTCTTGCCGATTTTGTTCAGCCTGTAACGTAGCAAGAGCTCGATTAAGCGTAGGGAATGTCGCACGGGACGTAACCATCGATTAATCACGCTCTGACCGTGAGAAACCTTCGGCAGCTGCATCAGCCTCACCAAATCTTCGCCACATATTCTGAGCATCTTTTTTTTTAACTTTCTTTTATAGGGGAGTTCGACAGTGCATTAAATATCATACATTTTGTTAAGGTGTATAAGGTGCATATTGTCTCGTTGTGACAGTTATATTTTGGTTATTATTTAACTTTTAATTTTTGCTTTTGCTTTGAGTTTTGTTTTTGCAACCTTCTCCACAAATGTGCGTCAACATACAATTAAAATTGATTAGAATTTTGTGCTTAAATTAATTTCAATCGCCATTATCAAAGAATCGAAAGCATCACACATCCATTGTAAATATTAATTTTCAGCCAATTACACAGATGAACCTGAATCTCAACGAAAATTCGCCTAGAATATAAATAATCAACGTATATTATTTAATGCGTCTTCGAACCTGCAAATTCAAATTTCGAATATTCGATATATTTTTGACAAAGTGGTGAGAGATATCAGGTGAGTGCACGACTGCGAAAGGTTTCGATTAATGACGGAGTTTGTCGACAAATTAAAACGTAGATGTTCTGAATCGAGGGTGATTTATGTTTGCATGAAAAGGTTGCCGTGTTAATTGATTGATAGCAACACACACAAAAATTGTTTAGCGAAATAGCAACAACACTGGTTTGATTTTTTTTTATATAGCGAATTAGCAAAATTTTAGCAAGAAGTTAAATGGGTGGGTTATTTACCGCGATATGTGTTCAAAGCACACATTACACAAACACACTTTCCTTTTTAGATTCGAAAAAAAAACGTTCTCTTTTCATTCATCAAACGACATGTTTACCAAAGTGATTTACCACCCGTTTACTTCGTGGATTAGTGCAGCGACAACCTTTCTGCAAACTTGCCGATCTTTGTATATTTGCATTTCTACCCTTTTGTAGTTGGAATTTGGAAAATTTTTCTTTATTCGAAATTTTTTTATTCTGCCAATTGGTTTTTTTTTTCTCAACGGTTGTATCGTTTCGATTATTAAACAAGTTCGTTCTGTTCTGTACTGACGGGACAATGGTTTTTACCTTCGCTCGAAATGACTTGTTCGTTTGGACGACAATTATAAACTATCGATTTATGTAAACACGAAAAAGAAATAAAAGCTTACTTGAAAAATAATTTTAAATGAATATCAAAAACGTAGTAAAATAACAAAGAACAATTTTCAACACCACTAAACCGTCAAAAAAGAAGATTATTACATCGGATAGTCAAGTCGAGGCATTGCTTGGAAACGTGAAAAAAAGCGTGCGAAAGGTCAGGACAAGCAAGTTATTGATCCAATCCCAAACTCGCGAGAGTGAAAAGAAAGAGAAAATCAATCGAGCGAAAGAGGTAGAAACCTGCAAAAACGCAGTCGGTACAGCAGAACTCACTCACAAGGTATTAAACACCCGCAAGCTCCGCGGCGCGAAAATTTAGTCCAAATCTGAATGAAGTAAATCAACAAAAAAGAGAGTCAGATGGTGGGCGCGATAGAGAGACAAAATAAAAGAGGCGTATGGCTGATCGTTACAGTTTCTTTTTTTTTGTGGCAGTGGATGATCCACACTGAATCGAGAGACAAAACAAGACAGAGAGAGATAGAGAGCAACAAAATACAGTAAACCCGGTCGATTGGCCAAAAAAAAAAAAACATCATAATAATAGAATATCACACATATAAAAAAGAGAGAAAGTAGAGAGAAAATTTTGAATGTGGAGCGAAAAATTGTAAGATGGTAAGAAGAGCGATAAGGGGGGGGGTTCAGGTTTTTGTTGGGAAAATAGGGTAGCGATCGACATCTATGGTATAGCACACCAACTCGATAGAACAAACCTAACCAAAGCTTATACCTCTCGGCGGCAACGCTCTCCATGGTACGGCGCATCAGTGGATACTGATCGAGAACGGCATTGAAATGATCCACCGACAGACTGAACAGATTGCAATAGGTCTCGGCGCGTACAGACGCGACTCGCCTCGCGTTCGTCAGCAGGCAAATCTCGCCGAAGTACGAGCCGTCCGATAGCGAGGTCGCCACCTCGCCGTTCGCCATCACGATGTCGACTATGCCCTCCTGGATGAAATACATCTTCGAGCCGATTGTGCCCTCCTTTATTATTATGTCACCTACAGTAAACACACACACACAAGATTTTCTTTTAGCTCGTTCCTAAGTTTCAATGGACTCACTGCGATGATACAAAACTTTGGAAAATTGCTTTTTTAAACTTTTATACCGCGTGGGATGGGATAAGGAATTTAGCTCTAGCCACGAGTACTATGCACTTGTAATCTTCTAAAAGTTTACGCGTGGTATACAATGCAGATTGGAAAAAAAAATTCATTAGCGAGCTTTGAGCTGTGGGATCAATAGTTTAATTATTACGCGCATCTTTCAATTCGAATCTTTCTAAAATGATCAAAATCTTTATCGTTAACTTCTAATTGGCCAAGCTATCAAAGAAGAAAGAAGTGAATTAAGAACAAAGATAGCGAGAACAGCATGAGGAAAAAAAAAAGTCGTACCTGGTTGGAAGACTTCGTATCTGAGTTTCGTAACGACATCCGAGACAAAGTTCGAGTCCGCGTTCGCGAAGAACGGCACTGATGCGACCAGCGATCTGCAGTTGTAATTGATGACATCCTAAAAAGAAAGATTGCGATATGACGATGTATAATAAATTGTTCTTTTCCGACAATATCGATTGATGTAATATACGCACCTCACGCAATTTTTCGGAAAGCTCGCCGAGAATGAGCTCCTCGTCGAAAAACTTGCCTTGGTAGCGATGCTCAAAGTACTCGGTTATCCTCTGGCGCATCTCCCTCGGTAGTTTACGGTAGGCCATGTACTCCTCGACTTGTTTCACCTAATTCAGACAAATGCCTTCGTTAAATCTGGCTTCTATTTTATACCTATATACGCGCAACGGGGAGGATCTACTTCACTATAATTATCGATACACGCACACACTTTCTATCACACACAGAGAGCATATTTCGAACGAATTCCTCTATTTTCGAAAATTATTGTACACGTATTGCAAGAAACGATAGGCAAACGAGGAAGTATCTCATTACATTTGCTATATGATAATGGATTATCGATCACGCCCGTTAAATATAAATTCCAGTCACGTATCGAAGCGCAAACATAGCAACAAGAAGAAGGTAAAAGTAAGAGAAGGAGAAAAGCTTATACCTTCTCGCGATATTGTCTCCTGGAGGAGTCGAGCGACTGGATGAGATTGGTCGCGTGACCGAGGAACAAAGCGTAACACGTCGCCCCGCTGATCATACTGAGCATCGTCAGCCACATGTCAGTCAGCGATTGCGGCGGAAATCTTCCGTAACCTATGCACAGCATGTGCGACATGGCCTTGAACAGCGCCCACGAGTATTGCTCCAGCCAGAACGAATCCTGTGATCAAACGGCATTTTATTATTACTACTTTTTTTTTTCTTATAATACTATTCGAGATGAACGATGAAGCTATCAATCGTCGTGGTCGAATCGATATTTGAAACGTCCTTAGGATTATAATATTCAGCGACTTACTTGCAGCTCGTTGATGGCGACCCAAGAGTTGCTGGGGAAGCCTTGGAGCATCGGCACGAGGAATTGCAGACAACCGCTCCAGTGACCGATCAGGAGCATCATGCAGATCAGGTTAAAGATCCGCATAAACACCGACGCCATATTCAGGAACTGCCAACAACAAGGCCCATAGTTTTAGACTCATCTTCCGCGATATTTTTCCATTCTTACCCCCACCACGCAGTCTTTCTTACTTTCTTTTCCCACCCTCACACTTCCTTCACGTCTTTCTCTTTTTTACGTTGTATAATATTATTACAAAAAAAATAGAAAAATGAAAGGAGATTAATTCCAACAACAACAAAAAGAATTACAACGTCAGGGGATACAATAAAAAAAATAATAATCAATGTAAAGAAAAAAAAATGTAATTCCATCCCTCTCGACGTGCGACTTCTTCTATCTTTTTTTTTCTTATCAACCCGTCATCAGTCAGCCGCTCATTCATCTTTCACAGTCACTCAGAAGGCAATTTTTTAAGCGTCGTTGCGCAGTGTACAGCAAACAAGCGCATTGTGCTTCTTAAACATGTATAAAAAGAACCAAACATAAAGAAAATTAATATAATACACTCGGTGGTGATATACACTTCTCAACTACACTCTTTTTTTTTTCTTATCATTGCCTTATTCGCACACTCCGTCGGGTTAAACATCAAAATAAACATGGTAATTAGCAAATTAAGAGGTAAACAACAGCTGCAAAACTAAAAAATCTGCAAATAAAAACATAATCAGTTGTATAATCAGCCAATTGATAAGGCGTTAAGTACTTTCTTGAGAGCATTTTTTTTGTAAAATAAAGAAAAAAATCATTTTCTTCGTCACTGTCGCTAATGCTCTTTTCTAAATCGTCGCTGTTTGAAAAAGAAGCATGCTACATCAAAGAAGAATGCACGACGACTAACACAATTAAACCAAAAACAAAAAGTATATAACGCAACAAATATATGTATATACATTTTGTCCAAATAACTAAAGTAACGTAAGGATGGCATAAAATGTAATTAAATCGAATGCAATGTAAACTTAGGATATGTAATCTACAATGCTGAAAATGTAGTATATATGTTCAAAATTAATCGCCATTCTCAGATCTGTATAAACTTTCATTCTCGCAAAAAACGTATAGAGTAATAACAGAAACCATTTGAAAAAGTACAAAATAACTCGGCAAAAAAGAAACGGAACATCACTTTTGCAGTCCTGTAATTAATAATGAGGCCAAAAGAGATCTGAGAACTTTTGGTGTTTCATGATAAATGTCACTAAAAATTCATAGCTCACATGGAGGATATTCTAAAACGCCTTGAACAACCAAAAAAGGGTAATTTTTTTTTCTCGGACAAAAATACATAGTCGCAAGAAGAGACGTGCCGGTCAGATAGTCGAGTTATCTTACGAGCATGTATTCTTTCTTTGAGCGACGTACGTGCTTAAGCCGCCGTGGGAGCTTTTTTACTTTGATGTTTTTTTTTGGGAAGTAACGTGAAAAAAAATGTAAGAGTGAGTGACTTCCAAGGTTTTGAATCGGCTTTGGCCCACGAAGCTTTCCAAGAACGTTCAACGGCAGCAAAATTTTCTAGTTGAATAGCACACATTCGAGAGAGAGAGGGAATTGAATATTGAAAGCGTAGGCACGTATATATCGAATTTGAAAAGAGAGTAATGGCCGCGTCGTAAATCAGATTAACCCCAAAGTGACACAGATTGAGCCTGAACGTATTACAAATCGAACCCAGCTACAACACAACATTATCATGCTGAATCGGCGAGTATTGGCAATTGACTGCATTAACGTCCCTCCCCAACAGCACAATGCGATAATCCAACATATGTACGCGCGCGCGAGCGCGTGCAAACGCGTCAATAGAAAATCTGCCGTTAATAATTCAAAAGCTCGCTGGCTAAATCCGATTCACGCGCTCGCGGGGCCAAAAGCAGGTACGTCCTTTCTTTGCAATGAACAAACACGGAAATAACGATTTATATATGGTTTCAAAAAATAAAAAGAATGGGCGAAATACTAATGAACATCATTGCGATCCTAATATATATGTCGATGATGACTACGTAATACAAAAGGGCACTTGACCAGTGCGTTTCGCTCTTTTTTTTTGGGTCACGCGCACGTGCAAAGTTTCGCTCGTACAATATCTTTTACACCGCGAAAGAGCTTTGACGCACGTGCGTGTTGGTGGTGGTCGTATAAACAAAATTGGAGCTATATAATGGGGATGACAACTTTCTATGTATGACTCTTCGACACTTTCGCATCGTGTGGAAAGAGGTTGCCGAGAGGGGATTGATATACATAAACTGCGGACGATAACGATATATAAGTATGAACATGTTATTATGTGATTATATATAGAAATATATATGACGAAATATATTTAAAAAAACACAGTTTTTTGAGGTATAGAAACTAGCAACATTTTTTTTTCTTCGCTAGGGCTTCCGGACCTGTTTCTTCTATTTATTAAAAATATATAGTGACGAGAAGCAATGAAAAAAAAAATGCGATTCTAGACCTCAGAAAACTGCATCATTTTTATAGATTTCATCATATATGCGATGTCGAGAACAACAATAATAATAACAACAACAACTAAAGTAAAAAAAGCAACGAATAATAACGACAAAAATAAATAAAAAAAATTGTATCGGCGAATATCGTAGATATAGGCAACATACTCGCGCGCTCTTTCTCTCCTTTCTCTCTACGTAACACGTGAAGATGTAATAATACACAACAAAAAAAAAAACAATAGAAAAAACAACGGCATCAATTGTGTATTTTTCAGAGCAATAATAACAGCAATAACAAATAAGCAGTTATCAAGCCAAAAAAAAGAAGCTGTTCGGTTTTGTCGAACACTGTGTTTTGTATAATATGTTTCAGTTTTTTTTTCGAAGCGGTATAAGCTCGCACACACAAGGCCAAGCGCTTCAGCAGCAGAAAGCGCATCGTATATTAAGCCCAACAAATTACTGCTGCTAAATTCCAAAAAACAACAACAATAACAACAATAACAACAACAATAGCTACGATATAGGTCTAATTTAGCTATGATAATCTGTAGCATTCCACACGCAAAAAAGCAATCACAGATTTGTGTCTGTGAGTATATATATCTAGAAATATATCTGTAATTTTGGGGGTGGATCTATTGTTTATAAGCGGTGGTAGGCCTTTTCCCTTCCTCTCCCGTTGTACAACAACTGCTCTATGCTGCTTCTGCTCGCGGGGGTGTTGAATTAAAAAAAAAATATGTATAACACACATACAGACTGAAATAAAAAAAAGAACACACAGAGAGATAGGAAACAAAAGTAATGTTCTGCAGAAGCTACACCTTTACGGCGCGAATCGATATTTGAAAAAAAAATAACAGTTACGAGGAAGCGGCAAAGGCATTGCAATCGTATAAACAAGTTTTTGTGTGGGGTTATTTTGTAATACAATTTGTATTGTGCAAATATATATATTTAATAATAACAAAACGCGCGGTTTACTAAAGCGACAGAGAAGGGACGCCCAATCACGTGCGTTATACAAATTCTCATGAATCCTAAAATAAGGAGCTTTACGCCGGCAGCCCGTCTAGCGATTATTGGCAACTAGGCCCATAACCTGTTGTTTTTAATTTTATGCTTTTGAAATGGTGTAAGTATTATCCGAACATGTTTCATTGATTCCAACTTTATGCAAACTACACACTATTCAAAAATTTTATTTTTACAAAAAACATCTAATCGTTCCAAAAAATTATGTATTTCTGTTTATGCACGAGTGTGTCTACATTAGTACTCAACCCATATAGTTAAAAAAAACGTATATTTTTCAAAAATAACACGATCAAATTGAAGATAGTAAGAGATTCAGATTATGTAAATTGAAAGATAGAAAGTTGCAAGTCAAGAAAGACAGTGTAGAAAGATGTAACACATAAAGTTGAAGTATAGAAGTTAGAGTAAATAGCAGAGTATATCTTTTGGTTTTAAATAAATGTTTTTTTAAGAGTTAGTTTTAGTTGCAATTTTAAATCATGTTACAGAACGTCTCAAAATCTCCGGCTCCTGAGTAAACTTCTTCTACGCGTGTCGTATCTTCAGATGACCTGTCTGTTAATGAGCATTGCATCATCTTGAAGTGAAGTTGCACATGTGCACAAAACATCTTCATACGTAGCAGAATATATGGTGGTTAGTTCTACATAAAATATTTCTTCAAACGGAGCGACTTTGACTTTTATAATAATCAACAATGTAAAAAAGCGCGCTGTTTGAGTTATATATTTCATTTCATTTGGTGTTGTAGATATGAGTTAATTTTTGGCTGTACTAAAAAAAATTTTTACAAAGGTACACATGTAGACAAACCTCTAATGACATTTGCGTGAATTCCAAGCTATGATAAAACTCTTTCCCATCGCTATACGGGTGCCAATAACACTGTTCTGTATATATATGAAATACGTTTATAAGCGGTAGCCTATATACTGCGATTACAAAGTAATCTAAAAGAAATATGTAATGGAACAATATGCGGCGCAAAAAGATTCAAAAGCAAATGTTTTTAATGTAAGAAAAACCAAAAAATAAAACTTAATAATAACCAACGAGCCAATCAGCGTGCAGCTCCTTCTCCCTCCACAGCCCTCACACGACACAGCAATTGCGACAGAATCTACCAACTTCCAATCGCAACAGAAGCTCTCTGTCTCTCTGTATCACATAGATCAGTGCCGATTAAGGACTTGGTGTCCTCCGAAATGTCGATTACAAGTCCCAATGGATGTTTCAAACTATTCGTGATTGTTTCAAATTCTATCTGACAAAACCTATATCTCAAACCAATTAAGAGAGAGAGAGAGAGAGAGAGAGATAGAAAGAGGAAGATCCTCTGTAGAGATTTGGAAGTTGACAGTTTTGTTAACAATATGCTTTCTCTTTCCGTTTCGAGGTTATGGAAAGCGTCGGCGGGAGTGTGTGGGTAAATGAGAGAGAGCGAGCGTTTTTTTTTTTTTGAACGCGTTCGTTTAAGGGCGGGTTACCTTAAAAATAAGGTCGCTTTTGCTGAAACCAGACTTCTTTTTATTCATATTGTCAGAGCTTAGGCGCCCCCTCCGCTCAGTGCGTTTTTTTTGTAGGTTCTGCAATATCTAGAAACAAAAGAAAGCCGGGACATAGCAAGACATAGTAAAGAAGAGGAAAAACAAGATTACAGAGAAATTTTTTTTTTTGTTCTTCATTCACCTTTTTTTAATCATCATTTTTTTTTTGTTAGAAAAGAAAAGTAAACAGAAATTGTTGAAATGAAAAAATAAAAGAGTATTAACAAAATTAGTAGAGAAAAGAAAAGAGTTAGAGTTTGATTGTTTAATATGGCAAAGTTTTGTCAAAGAGAGAGAGGGCATCGAGAGGCAAAGATGCAAACGGAGTTTCAAAAGGCAGGCCCTTCGCTTCTTTGTTATTCAAGCTATTGTCATTTATCGAAAGCATTTTTATTTAGTAATTGTTTTATAAATTCGAATTTTTATTGATTTTTTTTTGAATGTCAAAACGTGTATTACTCATAATACAGTTGAAAAAAAGAGAAATAAAACAATTAAAAAGAAAGTAGTTGTATCGATTGACTCTGCATATCACATGACGAGCACAAGTGCAGAATATAAAATGTTGTATATAGTAATAATCAATATATAGATATAAAGTAAACAACAGTATCACAAATATATATAATATAATTCGTCGTTCACGTGCGAGTTAAAACGGAATGAAAGAAAAGAAAAAAAAATTGTATATATATAAATATATATCACGACAAGATACGTGTGTGTATAAAGTGAGTCGTACAAGTTGACCAGTCATATATATATAGTACGACAACAAAAGCAAAAAAGTAAAAGAAAAAAAAATAATATTGTCATCGAAAGTTCGTTGCTCGCACATAGGCAAAAACAATTACCATAATGTTGATATAAATATATAAAATAAAGCCAATCAATTTTGAAAGCGCACTCCATTTATTCAGTCGCACAAGCGGCATATATATAATCACTGTTGCGGGATTTGTCTCATCCCAAGAATATGAAGCTCGAAAGACATGTGTAATAAAGTATATATGCGTTTTTTTTTTATTAGTCAGAGCGAAGTTAAAGGAAAACTGAGGCGCCTTGTTAAGATACATGATGCGAGGGCAATGAGTCAATTCGACGCATACACACTCAATTATATATGGAAATCACACGTCCACACACGCGCCAGCATGATAATAATCTGTCGCGGTAATAGTATATCGTCTTCTTTACCATATCGTTGACAATGGTCGTTAATTATATAGATCACGAGGGGAGGAGCCAGAAGCGTTAGGCTGTTAAGTAACTACACTACTTGGATGTCTAATTGCTTGGCAAATGCGGATTACCTTTCTCTAAATGCACTATTGGTAGAATTGATGCATTGCCATCGCATTTCGAACAAAGCCTCTCTGCGGCATAGGCAGAAGTGGAAATTCTAGATTTGTCAAAGTAGCAGCGCTTTTACTCTCATCCCGTCACTCAACGTATAAATAATATAAAAAATGAAGGTATATTAAATAAATATCTTGTTTTTTTTTTTGAAAGAGAGAAAAAAAGAGAATCAGACATGTAAAATACTAAAAAGACTGAAAGTTTTGTGCTGTTGTTGATATCAATGTAAATTGTCGAATGTGTGGTCCAACAACCGGTAAAAAAAAATACCGCAACTCGATGGAAAACCTTGGTCAACTTGCACATTGACTGTTCGAGTAGAAATATGTTGTAGAGAAAATTCAAACAAAACGTAAACAAGTGTGTACCATAAAAAACCTCAACATTTTTCATAATTATAATATATATTTAGATATTATTCATATTAAAATTGTATTTTATCTGATGTTGCTGTAAAGAAATCATGCAATATTTGTAACAAAAAAAAAAAGAAACACCTAGATACTTCCTAAAGGTATCTCTATACGTGAAATTCTTCAGGAACCTGCGGCATTTGTTTCAATCACAAAATTATTTCACATGTTAGTATATTATATATGCGAAAGCTCACAACATTGAATAACCCTAAGGGATAATTAAATACAACTTTGGAATGTCCATAATCTCGATCAAGAATATATATTTAACGTATTCAACTAAGCGTTCAGCAAGTCACTGGGTCGACAGCAAGTCGACAAGTAGGCAATAGCCGATACTACGAAAATATTATTCTTATGTCATCCTCTTAAAACACACATTCGCAAAAACATTGTGGGGCAACGATAATGCCAAAAGGCATGTCATTTAATAAATTAGATCTCATAGAATACTATTACTCTTTTAAGAGAAAAATTAATCTTTTCATTCATTATTCTATGAGATCTTTATTGGATAGTTATTAACCTAACAACTGGGAAGGTTTCGTGCTTTGGTTAATACACCGCATATGCTAATTGTCGAAAAAATAAATATTTCGTCACGATTTAATCCACAAAAGTTATAAAAGCTTCCAAAATCATCTGGACCGAAGGCCTTTATTCGATTGACCGTTTACAAAATAATTTTGAGCTTCGCTTTGCTCAATCAAAAAATCAAGAATTTTGCCAATTAAACAAAGTTTATTTGTATAATTGAAAAGATGGCTTCTTTCAGAGCTTGTAATAAACGGCACGTTCTCATTGATCAAAATTGACATTATTTCATTTCTCTCATTAATTTCATTCAGCAAGTGCCATTCTGCAAAAGGGTAATGATGAAATTTCGCAAAATTCGTATTAAAAAAAAGCAACGCACGCTAAATAATTCTTTAGTTAAATAATTCCAACGGAAATTTCAGTCGGCTCGTTTAAAATTTATAAAACTCATCATGCTAACGGTCTTACTCTTGAATCTGTGGGTAATTAGACTGCTTAAACGCAGAGCGCACAACCTCAACAGAGACTTTGCATTTAGTATGAGGCAGAGAGCTTCAAATTCAAAATCCACTGTGTCTCAAAACCACACAGTGACGTCTGCTCGTTTCAAATCTCAACTTGATGTCTTCTGGCTACAATGTGTGTACTTGAAAACCTACATTTAATATGTTCGATTTGCCTAACATCGACTAAATATTACAATGTTAATTAAAGTGATTCCATTTCTAAAACTTTGGATTAACAATATAGCTAGTATCGCTATGATTATTGCATCTAGTTATTCCAAAAATTTAGAACTCATCCTATTGACTATTCCTAACTAGCCAACAACATGTAAATCATAACGTCCAAAGGTATAACTGGTTGATCTATCTTCAATACCAATCTGTAAAATCAAGGCTTTTTAAGAGAATTCTCGTCTCTTGCACAACGCTGTATTATGATTACAAAAATGGATTTTTTTTTGTAAATCGTTGAACCATGTACTTTTCAGAATGAGATATGATAATACACATAGACATCAACAGGGTTGTCAACATTGAAAGGGGAAAATCGAAAAAGCTTCAAGAAAGCTCTTATAAATTAGAATACTTTTTGTGTGCAAGAAATTAGTAATAGTCAATGCTAGGGTTTATTCACATTTTAAACAATGATATTTATGCAGTATCAGTTTAATTGTTCAGTTTTAGTTTTGATCTTTTATAAGAGCCAGACGTAATAAAGAGGAGAAGTTTAGAGTAGCAAGCAAAGTGAAATACAACCTGAAGAGAGGTGATGAAAATGGAAAAAGTAGAGAGAGAGAGAAAGTGTGTATGAAAAAAGGTGGCGCAAAGAAGTCAGAAGTAGTTAGAAAGTGAAAAATGAAAAGTAGGTTGGACTAAGATAGAGGCGTGCGAATGAAATTAACGAATACAGAAACAAAGAAACAGTGCCGTTGTTTTCTCGCTCTTAACAAGTTACTTCTCTTTTTTTACCGAGAAATGAATTTCCTGTTCAATTTTTTTTTTCGGTCGCTGTTCGGTTTTTGCGCGATGAAAAAGAAAATAATAAATTCGAAATTGAAAGAAAATGGCCCTAACGCTTGAAATAAAAAATAAGAAGAAGTTACTCTAAAAAATCACCCCCGCGACGTTAAAAAAATTTTTTTTTTTCATTTTCAAACAATCGAAATAAACATCGTGGTTTTCACAAAAAAACAAGCAGCTATGAACAACAATGAGAGAGTAACAGCAGGCAGAGCAAGTTGTCTCAATGGTATTACACACTAGGACACAAATGGGCATTTGGGAGAAAAAGGTCACACATTGGCATTTGGTAAACATCAATGGAAAATCAAATAAAAAAAAGTCCCACACACGTATTGAAAAAAAAAAAAGAAAGTAGACACGTTCGTTTCACTATGACAATGCACTAGTTTCCATCGATCCTATGAGTAATCAGTGCATGTTTACTTACTATCGCTTTCCTTCTACAATGGACGGTAGTTTTTACAGCTAACCTCCGCACGAGCGAGAAATGTGGGTTACAAGGGGAATTACGAACAGAGAGACACACACGGGCACATTGCCAACTCAACAGACACAAGTGGGTATAGGACAAGTACAAAAAAAAAATTTTTTTTTTTGCTATTTTTTTCTTTTTGTCGAGCTTGTCGTATACGCCAACAAATGTAACACTCACAGGCAGAATATTGTCCTACGTTCAACGTCGATGCGTTTCACGTTGCTCTATCCGACGACAATTTCAACACTGCTGTCCATTACGCTTGTACGTGCTGAATTGTCGTCGAAAAAAAAATATTTTTTTTTTGTTTTCTCTATATTTGACGTGAAATGCAGTCGCGTTGAAATTCATACATTACACGAAGACTAATGTCTTGTTGTTCTTTTATAATACGTACGAGCGATCGATAACGCTTTTGCCTAGTTGAATTTACCGATACATGTGGTTGATAGGACCTCAGGTTGATGTAAGAGAGTGTCCACTTGTTCAACTATAGCTTTTGCGATTTTTTTGGTCTTTTAGTTACAGAACATAACCGCAACTTGTCGAACATCCCAAGCCACGGAGACATGACAAATATCGTTCTCAGAACACACTGACATTTAGGATCTCAGCTATCGCGTGAAACGTGGAGCTTTTTCTTCAACTTTGATGTTGTTTTAAGATAAGTTGGCAACTAAAAAGAAAATGCTAATCTAATGTATGCAAGTTGTGAGTGAAGTATGACTTGCAACAAAATTTCACTCTAAATATTTATTTATTTATGTAGCAAACTAATTTTTTTATCGATCATCACATTACTTTTATAATACCAGAAATTTTTATGTTTTTTTTAATTTTGATAATGTGATAGACGATTTTTGGACTTAACAACATCCTTTATCTAAAGCAAAAAAAAATTAAAACAGCTAGCAAAGCACACATATGTAATTTTCAAAGATCCACGTTCCATCGCGGGATTGGTTAACAGAGGTGTGTGGGCTTGGCAGCAGATCTGATCAAAGCACATACGGCTATATCCACGGCGTTCTCTTTTTTTTCTGATTAATCATCAATATGTACATTACATTATTTCAGCGCGCACAGTGTATATATATATCGTGTATTCTGTGTATTTCCGCTAGAAAGGATGATGGGGGATGTCGGGATTTTGATGCAAGGCGTCGCAAAAAAGATTTAATCAACTAAGAGCTATCTATGCGTTTGTAAAACAATGATCCATGAAACCACAAAAAAAAAATGAAGAAAGAAATGAAAAAGAAAATGAAATTCACGGGAAAATCGCACTCGAGGTATATAAATCAGCTTGTGATCAGTTCTGCTCTCCAGGGAGGACTAAGAGACTCAGTACAGTATATGTTAATGAGAAAACTTGTTACTTGAGACTGAAACGACAAACTATTATATGCAACTCTGTCTAGTGTGTCAAAAAACCACAATCATCAATATATATATAAGTATAGTATATAACCAGTAGTTAGGTGAAAAAAAAATATTTAAAAAAATTCAGAACAGGATTGAAAAAAAGTTGTTAACTTTCTAGCTGTATAATATATATATATATAATACGTAGATATAGAAAAACATTAAGGCTTGATATAACGAACGCTTTGATAGCGAGTGCAAGGGGTGCACACCTTGCTGGTTCGGTCTGGCTGGGGCGGTGTAGCCCGGCGCTCGTAGTGCCTCTCCGGCTGTTGGTAAAGGGGGATCTGCAAACCCATGAGTCGTGCGTTCGCAAGAGCTTCATCATCAGTTTCTTATTTTTTTTTTCTTACGCTCGTGATAAAGAGCTTTCGCTAACATCTACTTATTTATATTCCGCAGATCTTTTTTTCTTCGAAGGCGAAAGCTTTTTTTTTCAGAATGATTTATAGATGCGTGAAACATTTTTTTTCTTTTTTGAAAAGCTTTCGTCTTCGCGTCGGCGCCTCAACTTCGTTATACTTTACGATGTTTTTTTACGAGCTTTCGGCTTCTTTTTCTTTATTATTCAACGCGGGAAAATAGCTACGTGGTTTTTCGAATTGTCAATGCGATTTATGTCGTTCAGCCAATGTATATCTAGTTTCGTCCATTTTTCACTTTTTCTTTTGTTTTTCTACGCATTGTCTGAGTAAAACCTAGAGAATTCAATGATGTCTCTGTCCGATATGGACTTTCGTATATTTCGACCGAGTAAAAGAAGAAGAAAATCTAACGTGGAGGATTTTTACGTTGGATGGGAAAAATTTGCTAAAAAAAATTGTCAAGATACACCTATACAGAAAAAGAAAGCGATAAGAATCCTACTTGATAATAATTGTTTTTTATTAAAATTACGCGAGCGTTCTAATAAGTCGATCGAACGATAAATAGAACCGAGATATAAATTTGAATATCAAAGTGGTCCGAGCGATTTATCTGACGATCGATGTAGAAAAATAAATTGATTCTCTACGCAGATTGAAGAAAAAAAAATAGAAGGTAACATAGATCTATCGAGTAAGACAAAGCACGTACAGATAGAGATGTAGAAGAATAATTATTTAATATATATATTCCTACTCCTTGCTGTCAACACAGAAGAAATAAAATGCTAAGATTTAACCGTATATATATCGTCGAGCTTTTTATTACTTTGGAAAATGCTAAGAAAAATCAGTTTTGTTCGCTATAATTTTCATCTCCGTATTTTTTTTCTCTCGAAAATTTGATGAATATATAGGGGGGCACTTCTACTTTGTAATGCATAAAAATCAACGTAAAAAAAAAAGAACAATTGACAAATCAAAAATCGCATCGTGTGTTGTTGTAAACACTAAAACGAACGAAAAAACAAAATTGTGTAATACATATAGATAAGAAATATATTGTTCTTGTTATAATCATTAAAAAGTAAAAAAGAAAAATTCGAAAAAAAAGAAGCAATAATGACGAGACACTTACATAGACCTCTTCCCATTGTGAGACGTATCGCACCAGTCTCGATAATCGAAGTAACCTAACGAGTGACAGGAGTTTCGCTAGCCTGAGAATCCTGAGGGCACGACCAGCATGCAGAATCTGGAAGGACTCGCTGAAATCCTGAAACTGGATGACGACAAAACATTTTTTTAATTATTTTTTTGTTGCAATGAGAATCTTGAAAAATTCTCGTGTATACTTGACATATTGAGCTTGCGGGATACCGCACCGAGAGCTTTTTTAAATCTCACTTGACATTATATCCACGTGCTCTCTTCACCTCGAGATTTATATATGAGAAAGCTACATTTCGCATGAGAACGGACGAGATATAAAAATCACCCATATTTTATTAGAAAATACAAACTCGTACATTTTCCCTTTTACGAGTGTTTCTTTTCACAACAATCAACTTCAAACTAAAAAAGAAAAACGAAAACACAAGTGACTTTCCGCCGTCGCATTAAAGCGTCTTGGAATTTCGTAGCATAAACCGTTGAAATCAAATTCGTAGGCAGGCGCGCGTATTATACACACACACATGGGACTTGGCGTATACTGTATCCGCGCGCGCGGTGGTATAAAGTAATTTCGGCGCTGTGTGTCAAGGCCTTCACTCCTTCTCTCCGCGCCGAAAATTCTCCTGGGCGCTCGCGAGAAATAGGAGTCTCAGGAATTTCCGTCGGCAGATATCACGCGTCCGTGTATTTTTTTTTCTACTCGTCGCGCGACAGAATTGTTAATAATCTACGCATAAAAAAGAAAAAATCGTTTCGTCACTTACTTGATTAAATATGAGGAAAATATAGTCTAGCGGTATGGAGGAGATGAGGTCGAGAAAGAACCATGTCCTGAGGTAATGTTTCGCGATTAACTTTGGATCCAATATCACTTGCTCGGCGTTGTCCTGCTGCATTATGCCTGGAAAAGAAGAGACGCAAAAAAAAATTTCAAGATTCAGACAGTTTGAAAAAATTCACGAGTACTCTCTTGCTACGGATACTCGGATTTTTGTATAATTGACTCATCTTGTTATCCTCTGCCCGAGGGAGTCGAGTTTACGGCGAAATAAAATAAAAATAATTACCATATCCGAGTGCAGTGCTATCGATTTTGAATTTATTATACCAAAAATATAAAGATTTGTTCGCTATCCTTGAAAATTTAGTCGATTTCTCGAAATATATCACACTTCTAAAAATAGCTTTAATTTGCCGGCTAAAAATAAGAAAAAAAACGATAAGAAACGAAGAACCAATCAGACATGAAAATTATTATTAAAGAGGAAGAAATATAAGGGATATAGGCAAGCTTTAAACCTCTCCAGAAAGTTTTGGCCTTGATCCTCCCAAGGGACACGTACGTATATGTACGTAGCGTAGCTTTTCTCTTCAGAGCGCGAAATTCAAAATTTGCCCCGCGACTTGCTTGCACGCGCGGCTAAGGAGATCCCATGGGTCCCGTTATACAGATGCTACTCGCGAGCCTAATAAATTCCCGCCTTTCGACGATGAAAAAGGAGAATGCGAGTATTAGGATCGATTAGTGCGGTGAGCTTACATTTACTTTTCTTTTTTTGATTTTTAATGCCTCGGTGACTTTTACTCTGCAGTTACGACTGTAATTGAATTTGTTATTCTATTTTCTTTTCAGATGGATTTTCAGGTGATAAAGATCGACGATAAATACGTATATGAATATTTCTCGACGACCATAACGGAACACGATCACAATATAACGCAATCACGAGAAGAATACAAAAAAAAAGCCCGCAACAAACCCTCAATCGTCGAACAATCCTCATTGTGAAGGTTTAATCAGGCGACCCATTGATGCTAAAAATATAACACACACACACACACAGATCGAGGGCGTGTATACGCACCGCACGTCGTCGTCGGCTGCACGGGTAATTTATAACAATTGTGAAAGTGAGGACTCGCGTTCAAGCCAGATATGACCCAATTTCGCCTTTCCAGACGCTTAAAATTAAGCTACCCTCCCCTCCTGTTCTGCCTGTATATGCATGTCGAGAGCGAAAGCCTACCGAGGATAACGCGCTTGAATGGTTTTTTGACGAGGTAAGGGTTATATGTGTTTGTGAGACAGTGGTTTAGAGAAAGGGGAATTTATTTTCAACGTATTCTGATGTGTTACATTCATTAATTTTTATTCGCAAAGCAAATGAAAGGGTAAATATACATGGAAATTTAAACAGTATCTAAAAAAAAAAAAAAGATTCGAAGGTAAACCCGTGGCGTTGAATAAACACCGAATGTGCAATCATTGAGTCAACCACTTGACGAGGCACTTCAAAAATTCAAAGCCATCAAACGAAGATATATATACTCGACCCACACATCCGAAATTCTCTCCCATGAATAACAAATCCTCCAAGTTCAACCTTGAAAAAAAAAGATATATAGAGAGAGAAGTGGCACTGTCAAGGCTAAAAATCAGCAGAGTGGCCAAGACAACAATATTGCCGCTATGAAAGTAAAGAAAAAAGTGAGAGAGAAGGCGAAGAGTAATCATCAAATAATCAAGAGGAGGCAGAAGCTTGAAGGGTGGAACACTTGACCTAATTATAATTTATAATTTCCGGGGAAACTTTGACGAAGATCGCTCGATTGACTTTTGCATATTTCACGCGCGGTATATGCCTGGGCAAGAAGACATTTCAGATTTAACGTTAATTATTTGACGCTCATGAAATATGAAAATGCCACGGCGAGATAGATAGATCTTGATACGAAAATGTTTATCGGATGGGGAGGAATTCTCTGGTTTTCAATTAAAAGTTCTTTTGGGGATTGAGAGAAAACTTACCGGTCCTAAAGTTGACAACGAGGTCTATAAGGAATATCGTATCGGAAAGGCAGTTGAAGGCTATCCACCGTGTGCTCAAGTCGTCATTGAAAAAACTAATAGCCACAGGTAGAATTATTAGGTTGGCCACCAGCAGAAGGAGCATACACAGGTCCCAGTAAAACCTGAAATATACGAAAACACACATTAATTACAATTCTAAAATTCCTCATTTTCTCACTATCTCACTTGAACCGTAACGAAAAGATCATCGTAACGCCTAATTTCCAAAATTAATTTCCATCAGTTCACTTACGAAAAATTAACAATAAATAAAACCGAATTCAACGTCGTCGCCAGTTGAAAAGTGGAAAATGCGAGTAGTATACAGCGGCAAAATGTGATTACACGGCATCGTGTCGACATGTGCATATTATGTGCCTCGCGCGCGCGTCACTCGATCACCGCTGTATATATGTACACCGTTGGCGAATTATTACACGCATAATCGTCGTCGCCCGAAATGATAAAAAAAAAACGAAGAGCGAGGTGCAAAATTCCTTCGCAGGAGACTCATCGATCACCTTGACATTTTTCATTTCGCGCTTCTTCTTCGTTTTATATTCACTCTGCGATTAAATCCTTTCGGCGTGACGAAAGTCGCGAGACGTGCTGTTTTGCAAATAAAATAGTTGAAGGTGAAATTTGAAAAAAAAAGTCAAATAATCGTCTCAGTTAGTAAATCGTCGTCGTGTATATCAATTGTGAGTAAAAGCACACAGTGCGTACGTATGCGTAAAGCCGCGATTACGAAAATCATGGGTGGCAACGTAATATGCCGGTCACGCGGGGCTAATCCCAATTAGCACAGCTCGTAAAGCTCTCTCTCTCTCTCTCTCTCTCGCTCAGCCGCTTTATTCGTTGTGCAGTCGCTTGCTAATGAGATGTGTGTTGCCACCGGTGGTTTTTTGCGTCGTAAAAGAAACGATTTTATTGGCGATTTGGCCACTTTCATGTGCAGATTCATGCGGCTTGTTTACAATGCTGTTTTGCGGTGGACCGCCACGGAATTATTGCCGCGCGCCGCTCGCGGTTCATTGTTTTGCCGCATGTGTAAGTGGTAATAAATGCGCTGCTTGCGTTGTGCGCGCGGCGGTTGCTTTCGGGAAATGAGCTTTGAAATGCAGTGCGCAAGTTGCTGGATGTGGTTTATATTATACGGATTTCAATTCGCAAAATTTTTATTGTTTTTAGTGCGTTATGAAAAAAAAGCATTTCGTAGCGGATACGATGTGTCATTAATTCAACCGCGGAATCGATGCCCATTTAGCAGTTTCGACAAAAAGTGGCAACAAAACAAGACGCCGTTGGTATTCCCAGCGAAACCGAGGAGCAAAAAAAAAAGAGCTCTCTCGGCTTTTAATCAGCTCACTCGTATAGCATTGGCCCAATTTTTCTTTCGACAGGTATATCCCCGTGCAACGCTGCCTCTTTATCTTTCTTTGTGTCGCGCTAACGAAATTTTCGTTGTTTCGCGAGGCTTTTTGTGTGCTGTGTTCTAAACCGTGCAGAGCTGGTAAAAAAAAATTTCTTGAGTCAAAGTCGTTTCTTTACGAAAATAAAGAAGCGTTCTTGACCCGTAAAAACGCATCAACGCCTTGTTTCTCATTCTTCTATGTAAATACTTGTTTTTCTCGTATCCTTGTGAAAGAAATTGTTAAATCGATGAGGAGACGAATATATTTGCATAATTCTGAGCGGTAATATATGAAAGAAAACGTCGATGTTTCACGTTAAACGCTTCGAAATATTTCGACACGTCGCGCCAATAGCAATAAATGGAGTAACTCGTAAAAAAAACGACACGACGCGCGTGACAATGATAAGAGAAAAACGTTTATTCGGAGTATCGGTGCGTTTCACGCGATCGCATGTGAAGAGAACGCAGTTTTTTTAAATCTAATGGAATGTATAATAGCGACTTATTTTGAATTTATAGATGAAATTAGTATTGAAAGCAAATCTCTAATTTTATAATAGCGATGTCATACCATAAAAAAAAGTGTATATTCACTGATTATTAGTGGTAGAATTGGGAATATTTTAATTAGTATCTACAGACTGAGAATCAGATCAAATTTGAAATATTATAAATGTAAATAAAAGCAATCACAATAATCATCGTAACTTTTGTTGTTTTATCCGGTTCAATATCTAACCTAAGCTACTCAATTTTCACATGGACAAGGTAAACTGTAACACCACCTAGTGGTTGATCTGATCGGTCAATACGTTGCATACATATTCAAGCTACTATTAACAAAAACGAATAGCAATATCACCAAATCAACAATATAATTCACACGATGATCCTAGAAATCAATAAAAATGATCGAACGCCTAACGAACGACCTTGACACGTAAAAGCAGATTGAATTTTCAAATCCATGCTCAATGTCCATCAAGCGAAAGTCAAGGTATATAAGTTCGATCGCTTCCGGCTCTTTAAAGAGTCTAAAAAAACACCCGCTCCCTTCATGCGTAACGGTAAAGGCGCGAAAAAAGCTCTACGTGCTAACTCTCTCTCTCTCTCTAAGGTTACTTATATGGTTCAAGACACGCGATGTCGTTTTCGCCGATATACACACGCGATAATTGATAGCTCGATCTTTATTCGACGACACATTCAACGCTTTTATTTACGTGCTAATACTGCCGATTTGTATTTTTTTTTCGCGAATAGCACGAATGTGATTTTCTTGACTTTTTTTTTTGTTTCGTTGTATCGAATTGTCGAGGAAGGTTAATTAAAACGGCGTTGCAAGTGGAATCAAGTGGGATTAGTGTGGTTTTCCGGTATAAGACGACGCGTCTAATCAAGTTGGACTATACGTTTCCCTTTGATTTCCCTCGAGATAAACTGGCACGACCTTCTTTTCACGGAGTTGCTTGCTGCTGCTGATCTTTTATTTTTTCTTCTTTATTTTACAATCCGAACGTGAGTTGTAAATTTCGAGAAACACCATTTTCTCGACTTTTTTACCGTGTATCTTGTCATTTTCTTCATCTTTTTTATGGAGGGAGCTAAGGTGGGGCAAAAGTTTTCAGTATGTATAAATGTATACGAACCCTAAAACGAAGTTGAGTGCGAAATATATAATCACCCACTGCCGTAAATAAAGTTTTGGAGAGTCGCAAGCGTAAAACTAGAATTGCACGTGATTCCGTGCTTTATAAAAGAAAATATCAACGTCGGCATAATAGTTAAAGACCTCAGTACCCCTTCCGCCTTGTTAATTAGCAAGATACTCGAGGTTAACGTCTACCTCATCAAGGGAAGAGGGCGTGGAAGGAAGAAAAAAGTCAGGCGATAGAGACTCATGAATTTTTCAGCGGATTTCTCTTTTTTTTTTCCTTTTTCTCCGCCTCCACACATACACACACAAATGCACACTCGACTGTGGGCAAAACGCCTACGTTTTTTTCTTCTTTTTTCACTTAAATCCCCGAGGCTAATGTTTCCACCGCCTGTCTATGCGAATTATCCGACGGGAAACCTTCTACAAGTGCTAAGTGCTTGGAAAATTGAATGCGGCTTTTATTTAGCCGATCTGTGTGTGGGTGGTTTTTTTTTCGAAAGAAGGTTTACGGTGTGTTCACAGCTTTTCTCGGAAAAATCGGGGATAAGAGAAAATTGGGGTGTTACTTTTTTTATGGTGTGCCGACAAAGTGCTAGCTTCGTAAATTGACCGTTGTTATAAAAAAAAAAACTTCATTGACCGGCATGTCAAAATAAAATAAGGAATAAAATATATCACGATCGATCGAATTAAACTCAATCAAACCAAATGCAGACACACATATATTATTGCATGAAACGTCAATGCCAACAGCAACGCGAACACATATAGAACTAAAAAAAAACAATTTTCCAGCAGCAGAAGCCCGAATGAAATATGAAGGGCGAGCGCGAAAAAGAGGCGTCGCTTTGTTTTTCAACCCTCCCTACACTCGCGCCCAAAGTTTTTTCTACGCTCGACCTCCGCGACTTATACTTGCAAATGGCGCGAGCGCCCGGCATGTACTTTCTTGAATATGCTGAGACCTGATAAATCGCGCGCCCGCCTTTTTTTTTGTACGTGTCTCTCTCTGTGTGTGTATTATGTGTGTTTGTTGCACACACGCTGCTTGTACATGCACTTCACTTATTAAATCGTGTATACGCTCTTGTGTGATCTTGAGGATTCGCCTCTTTTTTTTTTACTTTACTTTTCTTTGCCTTCACACGTTTTGGAATTGTACACGTGGATTTTTTTTTGTGAGATAATTTCAAACAAAATAAAAATTCAGTTTTTGTTGAATAATTTTTTCTAGAGTGAATATTACAGATGAGTTTCACTCACTACGCGTGCATAAAATCGCGGGATAAGAATTTTTTGCAGTCTTTCTAATCGATCGTACGAGCCGCGTTTCTTTATGAAAATTTTATGAGCTGGAATGGCGCAGAGATATTTTCTTGCATCTAAAATTCAAAATTCGTAATTTTCAATTCAAAATTTCTCCCAAAAAAATTCACTCTTCAACATTTCAACAATCCACAGAATAATTAATCACGCCAACGACCAAAGAAAACATCCAACTCGCCGACAGTCGTTTGAACTATTCACCGTACACACACACACGACGTCCATAAGTAAAACCGGCCATGCGGAAATTGAAAGCGCAGTGCGTCCGAAAAATTAAATTTGCAACGCTCGTAAAAGAAAAATAGTGTAAGGCATTCAAGGCAAACGCAACGAGAGAAGAAGGAGAGAAAAAAAAACGTTCTCAAGTGCAGCAATAAAGGGAATTAGCACGGAGAGTGCGCTTCGAAAAAAAAGCTCGCGATGCCCGCACATGCTATGCTGTTGCACTATGTTTTTGCGCGTGGACTGCTAGTCTAATTTACTTTTTATTGCACTGATGCAGTATACGTCACCGAGAGCTGCGTCCGCAATTTATTCGTCTATGTCTCTGTGTATGTGTGTATACGTTGTGTGCTTTATTGCGCGAAGATAAAAAGGAAAAAAAAAGAACGAGTCATATTTATAAATCTCGCTTTTGGTGCGTTGAGCTTGCGGAGAGCTTTCCGGGACATAACGATTGTTTTACGCGTTGCATGTAAACTAGAACGAGCAATTAAAAATCATACCGAGACTCGTGGAAGAAAAAGAGAAAGATAATCTCGAAACAATGAAACACTTGAATTCGCGATATCGTATAATGAGAAACTGAAAACCGAGCAATCTTCAAGCGCCATTTAAGTGACGCCGAAAAAGCACAACCTCAGCGAAATTATTCAAGACTCCTCAATTATTCCGAATATTAATTTATCGTGGCAAAAGGGAAAGATCCAATTAGACAAGGAAGACAGAGAGCGAGAGGGAGAGAGAGATGGGGCCAAAGATGTTTCACAATTGCTGACTGTGTAACCTGGATTTGACAGGATCTCGGATGCACAAATCCTCGTTTTTAATACAGTTGACGCGCCTCGGCCTCGTTAAAGTCCCGCCGCGACCCCCTGCTAATGAGCGTCAAATCAACATTTTCAACCGATTCTCCCCCTCTCCGAGCATTTGCTCGACTACATGTACGTCGTGTATTGATGCGATCATATTATTATGTATCGCTTATGATAACTATTGAGTGTTATCTGTTGAAATTTGAATTACAAGAATTAAATTTTTTTTGTAGATAAGTACGTGATTACAGTAACATGTACTCGGAATTTGTGGCGATTTAAAATGTTTTTCGTTATATCTTTGAATAATAGTTGATGTAAATCATAAGAATTTTCGTAATTTTAATAATTATTAATCTTATAATCAAAAGATCATGCCAGCAGAATTTATTAGAAAACTGAAATAAACGATCTCTCTCAAGTGTTCATGATATTCCACAGGAAAAATTCTAATCAATTAATATTGCTCAGTCCTTAATTTCAAATACGAAACTAGTCAACGGAAGGCCATCAAACGGTAAAACCGAAAAGTAGTCCGCTCACGATAATGCCAAACAACACTGTCATTCGTGAAAAAAAAAACTAACACAAATTTCTCAACCTACTTCCAAAATAAAACTTTCCTATCAAAAGGAACAAACTCAAGTATCAAGAGAGAAGTTTAAAAAAAAATCGATGCAGACCAATCGCAGGTGGCGTGTTACGTAAGAGAGCTTGCAGCAGGCCTTTAAAAAGGGACGCGCGCGCCACGAAAGATACAACGCCGCCGGGTATAAATCGCCCAGCGTCGTCGCCGTCGCCGCTGCCGGGTGGGCTGTCGACGGTAAATCGTCGCTGCACAGCGATCAATCCGTCGACCAACTGAACACGACAATTCAATTCGATTTCACTCTCTCGTTTTTTTTGTTTCATTAGATTTTTTTTTTTGGCGTTTAATTGTTTGTGCGAATATATTATTGAAAAAGAAAGCTGAGCTTTTGCTTTTATTGGAATTCTTTATTAATAAACGCTCGTGTAGTTGGGAAGTACGTCTGGCCTGAATATGTTAACGAGTTTCGTCGAGGAATCATAAAGTACAATCAAAAACATTTCCCGATATCATCATGAATAATCAACAGCAGATTCGCCGTCGTCTGAAACCAATTGAAACTGGATAATCCCAGTAATAAGTATACGAGGAAGCCGCGCATACCGAGAAATCATAGCGTGCCGAAATTAATAATAAGCGATCAATCACACCAACGACAAAGGGAAGAACAAGACGAGAGATGCCTCTCTCGTGCATCTTCGCTTCGAGATCAATCCAATTTCGTCATCGTCGTCGTCTTCGTCGCAAATGCACAATGCAACGTGGCGCATGCGAACTCGAGACTAAAGTTTTCGCCACTGCGGCGCGAGATAGATCTATCTCGTCGTCACTCTATCGGACCTTCGACTATTTCGTGCAGACGATGTATATATATTTCTTTCGTGTTTGCTTTAGAGCAGAAAATTTTTTTTTTGATTGATTTTTGATATGACTACTGTAGAGGATTGAGAGATTCTGTTTTTTTTATTTGCGTGCGACGGGGATTGAAACAAGATTAATTGGTTTTGTCGCCGCGGAATGTGACATTGACAATTGTGTAACTTTGATTGAACTGGATTTTATCACCGATACTGTTATCGATACGAGGTTGTTTATAAAAAATTTTTTTTACATCCGCAATAACAACGCGATGTTTAATTGAAATTCCAAGCAGGAAACGGTTATGAAAAAATATTCCACTCTTCATTTTATTTCGAAACTCATCCTCGATATTTACTTTACGAAACACAACGAAAAAATAAATAAAAATTCAAATCGCAATCGATTCGATAAGCAAACAAATATTTCATATATATATTTTTAAATTTAAGCGCACGGCTGGGCGAGTAAACAATTCCATAACACGAAAAACAAGATTTGAATGCCAAAAAAAAAAAAAACGTGAGGCGCGCGCGCGCAGAACTAGAATATGGATTTGCCGGGGGATAGGAGAGTGTTGCAACCGTTATAGAGATTCGGTTGGCGCTCGGTATAATAGGCTTATATATACACATACACACACGCATATAGTAGTCGAGTTTTCGACGCCGAACGCGCATCTGCATTTTTCATAAATATATGTGGGCTGCGAGCAGTAGCGAATGCATAGCTAAGTTTTGCGGGCGAAAATTGAAACTTTTTCCCCGAGTGAAATATATCACTCGGACAAAGGAGTAATTAGACATTTTCAGTTGTAATAACCAAATTTTCGACTTTCACCAAAAGTTACTATACACTACGACGAACTTTCCCCGAGCGAGCGTGAATAATTGACTTTCATCTGGCTCTTTTGAAAATTGCTCGTAATTGTTCGGCTTCATAAAAGAACATCTATGTGTAGACTTTGTTGGAAATTTTCATAGATGAGAAAAGTTTTCTTGTCTTTTTGAAAATATATTTGTCAGTGATTGTTGTGTTGGTTAACGAAAACAAACAAGCGTGGGTACATGAAAAAGCAAATATCAAACAAAATTAATTTAATAAAAACGCCTGAAATTGAAAAACCCTACCGCCCCAGCATACTTCAATCTCATTAATGCAGAGCAATCTGCCGCGAGAAGATAACATCTTCAGAAAAGCCGTCACTCACAAATGCAAACTTCACTTCAGAGTGAGAGAGGGAAAAAAGGATCGTGACGTCTTCCGTATTACAGAATTCATCATCGAGCGATACGACTTTCGCGTGCCATCGCAGCCAAGGAAAAGGGAGAGAGAGAGAGAGAGAGAGAGAGAGAGAGAGAGAGAGAGAGAGAGAGATAATCCGCTTTTAATGCACGCGCGCGGCGAACAGAGAGAACTTGACCTAGCTACATCGTTTTATATGCATGGTGGTTGTCTATTTCGTAAGTTCGCGCGATATAACTTGAGAAGTTTTAAAAGGCTATTGCTAAATACTTTGGTCGATATTCGCGCTGTTTTGTAACTACCGCTTGCGATGTTGTTTGCGAATGTACTAATATAATTTTTTGAAATCCAAAGGCAAAAAAAAAATCACGATTACGTAAGTAAAATCTAATAACGCTCAAACTCGATTCGACGCAATCGAAAATCTCCATGAAATTTACGCTCATCATTGATCCTCTGATAAGTTTCTGATATCACATCTCAATCTGATCGCGACATCCTTGCCACATTCGTCAGCGAGAGATCTCTTGTCGCGCAACCGTTCGGGCGCGCGCGGATGCCGAAAACCGAACGTACAAGTCGTAAATAACAACGTGCAGACGAGAGTTGGCGGACATGGATTCGCACACAAATTATATCGGGAGAGATCGAGACAGCTGCCGGTGTACAACGATTAGCGACAATATGCCAGAGCTCGCTGTCCTATTGTTTGCTGCTGTGGCTTGTGTGTGTATATATACGTATATACGCCGACGTAAACGTTTTGTGCACATTGCTCCTCCTCAAGATTATCTCAAAATGAGAGTGACGCGTCCGTTTGAAAATTTTTTTTTTTCGAGGCTTGAATTAAGCGTAACGAGCGCGGTGTCTTTTGACTTCTCTCTTTTTTCTTTTGGTAAGAGAAAGGGCGAGCGACGATTACTTAACGAGCTTCCGTCATCATCGTCGTGACGACATTAATTTTAGTGGGCCCGAATAAAATACTTTTTGAGTGTAATAACGCCAATTTGATGCAGTTTGTCGCTTGACAGTCGGTTTTATGCGTAGATGGAAAGTTTACGGACAATAATAAATTGGAATTCGATATAATTTCTAGAGCTATTGATTTTCCTAAGAGTAATTTTCAATTGTGATAAGACATTTTATTTCTTTTTATTACCGCACGTAATTCATATTTTTTCGCATTGCAGTAAAACTTGAAGAAAAAAAGTTTGCATATAAAAATTTGTTAAATAATAATCTGAAATTCCGTCGAGGAAGATGGACAGAAATGCAGAAACAGGCAAAGCTTTTTCATTACACTACGGTTATTATTCACCTAAATTTTCCATTTACATGGTAAACTACGTTAACATATTTCGAAATTTCCTACGAGAAAATCCGGCTTACGGCAAACCGCAGAAAATACAATATTCAACGTCGCGAGCTTTATATCATTGTTAAACCGCGACACAGAGAATTAAAAAAAAATCGATAAAAACATACGTTAAAATCAAAAGCTCAGATCGAGGCTAGGTAGACGAGAAATTTTTTTTTTTTTTTTTTTTTTTTTTGAAAAAAAAAAAGGAATGCAACGACGAATGTTTAGGTCACGGTCGTCTCGCGTGAGAGACATGACTTCGGGTATATATGATGACGACGACGCCGTGGCGCTATGTGTATACGCGACACCCGCCCGAATTAATTAATTAAGCGTCATGTCAGTTTTGCGGTTTGTGGGTGAATGTTATTTGCCCCCCCCCCCTCCCCTTCTCGTCCCGCCTTGACTGTGAAAAATGATGTTGATTGACTTGCCAAGCGACACTTGACCGTGGAAAACAATGGCTGTCTGATTGCGCGATGTGGAAATTGTCGCGGATTACGATTTCAAGTGAACAACGAAATAAAAAAAGCAAAATTTTTATTGTTTTTCTTTGGTTTGTTATTAGGAAATTCATCTTGGTTTGTAAATGATGTTACGATCAAAAAGAGATGTTCATTACGGAATAGTAAAGCTAATATAAATATAGTGAAGTGTCGCGCAATTTATTAGCAACAATTCAACGAAAAAAAAAAGCAATAACACCCGTTTCCGTTAATTTTAACGATGTGAAATAAAAAGAAAAAAAAATAATAATTGCGAATTGCGTGGGCGACATGTAATAATGAAAGTATCGTTGCAGGTGCATTCGATGAATCATAAGCGTGGAATTATAAATCAGCACTCGACTTTTACTGCCTTGCCTCGTTCGATTTTATTGTCGTCGTAAAATTTTTGTTCGACGCGTCCGGAGGGACCTAATTATAAACGTAATTGAATGACCTCTCGCTAGTTTTCGGGGTTACTAATGGAAACGAAAACAACAATACTCAACAATTTCATAGCCGGAAGGCGTAGGCAAAGTGCATCGTCAATCGAATCAGAAATAGACGTGATATTTGCGCGCGATTAATCGATTGACGTTTCATTCGTAAAAATCTATAGATATGCAAAAGTATAAACGAACAAAGTTCGTCCGCAGGATGTGCTCGGCCTTAGAAATGAGTTTATTTTAAAACTACTAGCCGCGAAAGATAACACATCGAGCGCGGCAAAGGAAAACCGCGCACGAAAGGAGAAAAAAAGGGGAAAAAAAGTTTTAATTGCCCCACGGTGCGAAAGTTTTGCCGAAAATTTTGATTGCGTTATTCTTAGCAGTGAAAATGTTTGCTGAGAAAACCTCGCGATTCCGAATGGTTTCATAAGGATTCTGAAAAAAAAAGTTTTTAATAAGTTATACCGTGAAGAAAGTAAGTATTTACACGAAACGCGACGGTGTAATCTTGCCAAACTAAGTTTGTACGAGACATGCACAGAGATAATACTCCTTGTGTATCGAGGAAAATAATAGATCGTCAGATGCGATAAATCGTAGCGTCAGTTTCAAGTCGAGTCTGCTGCAGATCCCTACTTTATCACCTTTTCTCGTACACAGCACGTGGTGCATCCTCAATAAGTTTATTGATCGCTACAAGAAACTTTATTTTTGAGCGATATGACAACAGCTAGGATCCACTTTAAATTAATTTTTTTTTGTTCACTGCTAATACTTTTTTACATCTATTATTATACAATAACATTTGGCACATTATGCTTGAAATTGTTTCATTCAGAGACTGCATTGTAGTTAAATTAAAAAATATAATAAAATTAAAAAAATTGTTTTAAATTTTTTTTTGTTTTTTTTCTACATTTTTTAAACAATTTTAAACTGCCACAAAATTTGAAGGGCATTGGCGCCCGGCAAAAGTATGCCCGGCTAGCTCAGTCGGTAGAGCATGAGACTCTTAATCTCAGGGTCGTGGGTTCGAGCCCCACGTTGGGCGATTTCTTTTTGAATTTTTCAGAAAATTTGTTAATAGTACATAAACAAAGTTTCCGAATAGTGAAATAACAATTTTTTTTTGTTTTCCGGCTATTGCGATACGTTCAGACTCGTATTACACGTTATTCTCTTGATATTCATTTGTTTTTATAGTTATTTTCATTGTTATTATCTATACCTGTCGTTGAAGGGTATCGCCAAATAGATCAATTATATTTTTCGATATTTTACAAAGTTTGTCTGACTAAACAATATCCTCACTACTGAAATTTTTTTTTATTTCTAAACTGTTTTGATGTGTTGAGTATCGTATTACAGACTATTTTTATACAATATCATATACTTTCATAGTCATTTTGATTATTTTTATCAATAGACGTTCTCAAGGGTATGTTAAATAATTTTTTTTCTAAATTTTACACGGTACGTCTCGCTAAATATGACCCTTTACTACTCCTTTTTTTATTTCGACGCTAATTTAACATTTTGATTCTTAAATCATGTTGTTGTTAAACAATTCATTTGTTTAGTGGTTATTTTCATCATTTTCACCAGAGGATGTTGTTGAAGCGTATCAGCAGATTGTTAGATATTTTTTTCTAATTTATTGAGTTCGTCTAACCAACCATGACCGATTCCTACTAAATTTTTTTATTTGCAGGCTACTCTTATCTATCTATATTGATATCCCTACGTTATTTTAGTGTATATCATTAGTTTTTATATCAATTTCGATTATTTATAATCAATAGATGATCTTTAAGGATGTCGTGAAATCATCGAATAATAATTTTCTTAGTAAATGACAAAGTTCGTCTGACTAAAATTAGCCCTTTACTACTTATTTTTATTTTCAAAATTATTTATCAAACTTCCTCCCACATCTTTATGTACCATATTTATTTATAATAGTTGCATAATTAAATAAACACCTTCATCCACTATACTTGGAGCAAGGAAAATCTACCGTAGGTGTGAATTTGTTATCGACACGAAAATAACGGGCAAACTCTGTTTCACATTGGAAAACCGATGAAAAAGCAAACAGCAATCGCTAGACAATGTTTACCGTAGCTACAGAATTAATTCATCGTCGATTCTCGTTGCGCGCGGAATAATTGATCCTGACTCTCTCTCTCTCTCTCTCTCTCTCTCTCTCTCTCTCTCTCTCTCTCTCTCTCTCTCTCTCTCTCTCTCTCACTCTC
>JAWWMK010000040.1:15377529-15444440 GCA_035047105.1 Galeopsomyia nigrocyanea
GGGGGGAAACTAATAATGTGTTTTCCATTAAAATATCGTATTTCCCGTCTGTTTTTCAAATAATAAATCCATCTTGATTTTCAACGGAAAAGACGGATGCGGTGAAAAGACTGATCGATGATACGCCGCTGTGGCTGGCTTTTCGGATTTATTGCACACGCTTGATTGGCCATTGTGTATGTGTGTGTGTGTGAGAGAGCAGCGGCCGTGCGATCGTCGTAAAAGTAGAAACTGAATGCCTCGTGCAGACGCTTATTAAAGCATTCATTCGCGCGTGTGTGTGTGTTTCCAAACTGAATGATGATATGCCGACTTCGTCCGATTGTCGTGCTTTTCGTATGAATAGAGACAGGACGCGGAAAGTTCTGTAATTGTTTTCTCTCTTTTCGGACGATGAAATTGTGATGCACCGAAAGCTTTCTAAATGGCATTGTTGTACGTAACTGCAAGTAATGTTTTGTTATATTTAGTTGCACTACGAGATAAAACGAATCGAACGATGCCGCGCATAAAGAAAGAAAAAAGTAATATTTTCCAAACGGCAAGCGTATAAATGTATCACTGCAAAACTTGATATCTCGGCGACGTATATTCGTGTCACAAAGAAGCCAAAAATCACAGGCGGAGAGAGAAAGATATATACACGCTGAAGAACGCCAAGCAAAACAACAGCTGAGAATACTCTACTCTCTTTTCTCTCTCTCTCTCTCTTCCTCTCTCGCTCGCAATGAAAAACATCTGGCAAACGACTATATCCGCGAGCGCATATTCCTTTCTTCGAAAAGCAACAACCAAAAGCGGCAGTCGCAATAAATTCGCTTCCCGAAAAACGTCGCGGACGTGGAAGAAAAGTCAATTTCATCTTCGATTCTGGCAATTACATCTGTTTGTAATTTTTTTTGTTCGTATCTTTCGCGTTTGCCAAAACGTTACGGTTTTTCTTCGCGTTACCGTTGACATTTTTTCGTTTGTTCCTCGGGGCGCGTATAAAGGCGTCGTGAATGCGGACATTTCTCTGAAAGGAATCGGGATTTTTAAAGTTTTTCTTTTTTTTCTCTCTCTCTCTTTGTTGACGGTATATATACGAAGCGAACGTTTGCTAGAGTTACCCCGTTGTCGAGATCAATTGTTTGGCTCCGACAGACGCGCGTTCTGCGAGTGAAACTTCTCCTCTTTCGTCTCTTTTTATTCAAACGTAACTTATACTTCGAAAAATTTTTAATATTCATAAGTTGCGATGCGAAGAGTTCAATTTCGTAAGTAATCCAAAGCTGTACGTCATTCGCTAACTTTACAAAAAAATACAAAAATGTCAAGATAATTGAAATAAATCTAATTTGCATTTTTTTCACAGATAGATAGATAAAATCAGTGTCTTTCCTTGGATTTGTAAATTGTTTCATTGACCTCAGTTTTAAAATCGCGGCATTTCTCGCTTGTCAAAGCACAATAAAAAAAAAAATTCACAGAGACACCTCCGCGCGGCACAGAATATAGACATCAAAGCTTTGATAGACATTTCGAAGTAGATAGACACGCTTCGCGGGACATATACGCACTCGAGCATCTATCTCTCTCTGCTTTTATATATGCAAGTCTCGCAAGTGTCTTAGACGCATCGTGTAAGCGTGCACGCCTACGCCAAACTTGCCTCTGATCTCATTACTCATCAACTTCGCCTATTTCAGCTATCTCACCTACACGTCTTAGTCTTTGAATCGCGTCTCTTCGCGTTATATTACGAATCAAGGAAATTTTTCCTGCAGCTCCTACAAACATTTCTCACTGCACCGCATTTCAATTATTCCCTGTCGATAAAAACAATTGAATCAACCAAAACCTCTCTCAAAAAAAAAAATCTACCTGTACAGCCAAAAAGAACCGTCCCGTTTTTTCGCACGAGTCTGACCCTTTCCACACATACACACACAAATATATACATCCTTCGACCCCGACGAAAAAAAAGCCGGATTTCCTTGCCAAGACGTGTAGCTCCGCCCCCCGAGGGGCTTTGTCGGGCAGGCCGTTTACGGTTCTGCTCGCTCGTTATGCGCCTAATCTGTATGTATTTCGAGAACGTCGAGTCCGACTACCTCCTTCTTTTTTTTTTTTTTTGCTTTTCCTCGTCGACGATTTGAGGGATTTGATTAAAGCTCTTACTTGGCTACTGGGGAGGGGGAATGCACCCAAAACAGCGACAAATCGACGTTGTAATGTTTCGAAATAGAAATAGAAAAGTGATAGTATTGACGAACTTACGGATGGGAAACGCGTCGGTGGAAGCTCCTCATCGAGTAAGTCCTGTCCCGATGCCGGTAAATATGGTTGGCCCAGCCATAGCCAATGTCGCCGTCCCGCAGCGGCGGTGGACTATGCTGTCGCTGTTGCTGCTGCTGATGAGCGGTAGGAGGCACAGATTGACTGGTCGAGTGCACATGCTGCAGCGGTAACTGTAACTGGGGTCTCTGCGGCGTGGTGGCACTGTGCGTGCTCGCGCTGCTGGAGTTGGTGGTGGAGGTGGCGAAGTTGTTGGCATTGTTGGTAGTGATGCTGACGTCGTTGGTGCTGACGTTGTTGCTGTTGCTGGCGCTGATGATGAAAGCAGCAGTAGGTTGCTGTTGTTGGTGATGTTGGTCAACAAGCTGAGCAGCCGCCTGGGCAGGAGGCAGCTGCACCGCCGTCGCCGCCGCCGACGCCGCCACGCCTGCGCCGCCGCCGCCGTTGCCGCCGTTGGTAGCCAGGACTACGAGGCTGCCCGAGGACGATTTGCCGCCCCAAGCTCTAGGGCTGCTCCTCTTAACGCTGCCGCTCCTCGCTGCTGCTGCTGCTGCTGACGACTCGATCGGCGCGACTGCACTCGTGTTGCCGTCGTTGTCTGCACCTGCACGACCCCCCTCACCGGCCCCCTTTGGTACACCGAGCACGGTGGATGCGACCAAGGGGCTGGCTCAGGCGCGGGGGGCCCAACCGCTCTGCTTTGCGACCGCCCTCCCTACTTGTGGCGAAGACACTGGGCCTCGCGATTATCACTGTTAACGTAGCGGCTAACTTCGCTAGCCGCCGACCACGCCAACTTATTCGACCCCCCAACCCCCCCTTGAACTTCGAACAGACCACCCCCGCGTGCTAACTTCAGGTTCGTCAGTTTTGTTTTTCTGTTGTTTGTTTTTCGTCGAGTGGGACTACCACTAGCTCGATCGGCGCGTGACGACGATGATCGGCTCTTCCACGCGATCGCGCACGATTTGTCCTTTCTTGTCACTGCTGCTGTTGTCGTCGTCGCTGTTGGTCTTCACGTCCGTACGCGGAGACTCTTGTTGATGCTGCGGCAGCTCGCCCAAAAGCTTCACCAAGCCGCCGCTGTTCCAGATGCTGCGGGGCCGCGGGACTGCCAGGATCGGGGAGGGGTACTCCGTGTCTGCGAACAAAACGTATATTTTTTTTTATTTCGTGAGATTACAAGTATTATTTGCGTTGGGTAATGAAATTAAATGATTGGGACAACTTTTCGAGTATACTTGACTGCGGGGTCGCTAATGGGGACCTTGAAAATTTTTTTAAATACTAAATATCATTGCGTAAGTCGATATATTTCTAAGTCTATGCAAGATTCTAAGCGCAGTTGAGTAACGTACAAAACAATCCCATAACAAAGTCACGCGCCGGCAATATTCACTCGCTCGAGCGCCGCGCGTCAGTCACAATCGAACGGCTTCGTGCAAGCGCACAAACTCAATATTAGATCTCAGAGCCAGCCAGAGCAAGAGTTTATCAACAGCTCTATCAATCCATCCATCTCTCTCTCTCTCTCTCTCTCTCTCTCTCTCTCTCTCTCTCTCCCTCTCTCCCTCTCTCCCTCCCTCAAAGTTATACGTCGAATCCACTTGGCAAAACAAGCTGCGCACATACCGATAAGAAAGTGTGAAACTAGTTTTCGAACTAATGCAAATCAATTAGCAGATATGTATATACAGCAGCAGTAGCAGCGGTGAGCGTCGATCATTTCTCCGCGACGGCGAAACATAACGTTCCACTTGCATAGAGATGAGAGTGGGTAGCGCGGCAAGCAAGTAGCGATTCTCCGACTTTGACCCAAACGCTAAAAGCTTATGTTTCGCGCGAGACAAAAGCAGCGATACGCGGATCGCAGAGTTTTAAACGTGCGCTAAATGGTGATAAGCTTATTATTTTTGATGTTTTAGCGTGGACGAGAACAAACATCGTTGTCGCTTTTTTAAACTCTCCGCGCGAGCTGGTTCAATTTCGAACAATGTTCAATGAAAATAGGATTTTCCGTTGTAAAATTCATCGGGATACACGAACGGCGACGACAAATGAATAAAAGAATGAAACGATTCGAGGTAGCAAGCGCGACATATACTGAGTGGAACTTGAAAGCAGTACTTCATTCAAAATTCACTAACGATGAACAACTGAGTAGTAGTCCGAAACTTAAACTGTGAAGAAGGAAGAAAAAAGGGGGATAAAAGCAAAACAAAAATATCAATTTCTCGTTTTCTGCCTACTGCTGCTGCTGCTGCTGCTGCTGCGAGAGAGACTTTGAAAAGTCCCAGTGAGAAAGGTCGATTAATCATTCAGGCAAAGCGTCTCCGAGCGAGAGAGAGAGAGAGAGAGAGAGAGAGAGAGAAGCCGTCGACTGAATCCCAATGTGTTTTATTCAGTCGACTCTTACAATGGGACGCTTCGGAAAGTTGCGTGGAGAAAAATCGCGCGCCTCGAGTTTAATTCGAGAGAGAGAGAGAGAGAGAGAGAGAGAGAGAGAGAGGAAGTTGACCTGCTCGCGACTGAATTTAGAATTGAAAAAAAGAAAGACTTCGTTAAAATGTAAATGACTACCAGATTTTTATAGTTTGCACGTGTGTTTATTTTTTTCTCGTGTGCACGAGAAAACTCTCGAGTTCACGATTAAATTCGAGGGAAAATCAGCGGACCGTCGTATTTTAATTGCTCCAAAAAAAAAAAATAACGAGAGGAAAAAAGTTGGGTAACACAATCTTTTTTTTCTATTACCAATGTCATTTTTCAAAGGGAAACGCAGGTATTAACCACGTTAATTACGCGGAGCGTGGAAAAAAAAGGAGTATATTGAAAGAGGGTCGACTGACAATGGGAGTATAGAGCTTATGGCTATACGCATCGATCTCCTTTTTTTCCCCTTCAACGTCATGCTTGATTTTACTTTGCTGACGACGCGCGTTGCCTCTTTTTTTTCTCTATTTCTTTCGCCCTGCTAGAGCTTGGAATTTGCTAATTCCACGATGTACAAGCTACTACCTTTTGAAGTGGGCTCGGGCTATATAACGAAGCTCTGAGATGGAATTTAAATTAATTTGAATTCGCTTCTGCTAGTTGCTCTGCTGTAAAGTGAGAATGCTGTCTCGGAAGGTGACAAGCCGCTTTCATTTATTCACAGCATTGTTAGAAGTGCATGCGGCGAGGATTTTTTTCCCCTTTTTACACGACGAACGGTCAAAAGTTATTTTCTTTTTAATGTAAATTGAGTAAATTTTGTAACGAGGATATTGTAATTGAGAAATAAACAACGCGACTGATTTTATCGAAAGTTGAAGAGAAAAAAATGCCTTATTTAGAACATTCATTTTTTTTAGAAAAAAAAAAGAAGAAGTTTGACGATCAAAAGTGCCTGAAGGAGAGCGAGAGACAACTCGAAATGTAGCCGAGTCAGGAAAGAAAGAGAGAGAGAGAGAGAGAAAAGGAGGTATCCGCATAGTCAAACTGTGTCTTATGACATTGCAATATTTAAATCAAAGGAGTGATGTAACATTTGGCACGAGACAAGAGCCGACCTTCGCCGGATTAATCCGACTGTATTAAACTGCAATGATGGCACATGTCAGCGTATTGATCCCCCTTTTTCTCTCTTCTCTCCCTGCAGCAGTATAGCGGCGGAATGCAGTATCGGACGTTGCGATATTTGTGTATACAGTCGAAACTCGACCAGAGCTCGAACGAGAGAGAGAGAAAAAAAGAGAATATTTATTGGATTCGACGAGAGTATATGTGTCGAGGTATGTTCGCTTTGACTTCACTTCGATAATAAAAAAACTCCGTTTGATCATGTCATTTTTTCTTTGCTTTCACGAAAAAAATATTTTCATTCAAATATTTTTTTTCTTTATTAGAAAAAAATATATAGAGAGTGCGAGATGTGTATTGACGAAATAATTAAATCCAAAGTTTATATTTTTTTTCGAGCGAGTGATTGAAACGCCATACACCAGCGCGCGAAAAGGAATATACAGTTCACGAAAACAAACATGAAATTACTAAACTTGCTCTGCTCGTGTATTCAATATCTGTATGAGTTGTAGCTTATACGGGAATATGTAAACACTGACGCGCTGTTAGTTACGTATTACACGATCAACGTTGTGATGCATAATTATGGAGAATACTCACGTAGCGTGTATACAAGGAGAATATCTGATAATATTCTTTTTTTTTTCAATTTGTATACAGTCGGCAAGGTACTTTTTTTTTACTTTAACGAGACAATCGAATGGATAGGTACTAATTAAAATGAAAATCGTGTTGCGCTGCAACGACACAATCGTCAGGCAGCCGTCTCTCTTTTTCCAATTTGGCAATTTTTCAAAATTTCGAGAGAACGCGCGCGCACTCGCCACCACCGCTCGGCTATATGGATGTTGACCTCTTTCTTGGCTATGCTATTTTACCACTTGCTTTTCCCAAAAAAAAGGAGGAAACTTGCACAAAGACTCGTACGATTCAACAGCCTTTATATTTTTAATTAAAATTTTTTAATTATAACGGTGATGATTATCTTTCATCGCGAATTAGTTTTTTTTTTTCGTAGCGATATTGATTACAGAGGTACGAAAAAAGATGTTGTATGGCTTCGAAGAAACCATGAGAAAATTTAAAAAATTAAAAAAAGACGCCTTCAGTGAGAAATATTCTATAATCATCGATTCGAATTCAAACCACATTAAAACCCAACCACAAGGAATAATATCGCTTTCAGAGATCGAGCAAGCATTCAAGCGTTAATTCACAAACGCAAAATATGCACGCAAGAGAGAATTACACGCATTGTAACCGCATTCCCAATTTTCTGATAATACAAACTGGGATATAATTCGATCGATCGCGAAAAAAAAAGGAAAAAAATTCACCTATGACAAAAATAAAAAGAGTAGTCGCTCGCCGTTGGAAATTGCTCGTTACGAAAAACTCAATTATTCAAAGTTTCAGCTGTTCGCTGCCGCTCGTACGTTTTCCGCGGCGGCGCATGAATGCAGAGCCATTTTTCTGCGGCAGCTTCTGCATCTCCCTTCCCCCGAAAAAACCCTTCTGCGTGCTCGTAAAGCACCGAAGAGTGGAGAGGGAGGAAAAAAAATCGAACAAAAGAGTGGGACACGCACACAGCATCGAATAATTAGGATCTTCGATTCTTTTTTTTTCGGCGATTAGTATGCAAATAATCTCAATGTTTAGAACGATACACGAAACAAAAATACGCGTTAATTTTGATCGTTACTCTGGGAGATAACGATTATACGAAAATAACAATCGACCTACTTGAATAATAAGATAGGGGGAGACGACAATCGAGTCTTTAAAAATCTCTTTTTCTTCGATCCTCGAATTTTTTCCCCTATTTTTTTCCCAAATTGAAACTGAAGTGTATTTGAAGAGCGTACGCGAGAGAGCGAGAGAGAAAATTGAGGGAGAATGTTAAAAGCGCCATGGAAAATTCATACTTTGCACGAACGAGAGTAATTAACGATAATTGGATCTTAATGACTTTTGTGTTTGCTCTTCTTAAATGGCGTTTTGAAGTTTAACAAGCGGAATATTTCAGATTCACGCTCTTTACCGCCGGGAATGCACAAATTCAGATTATACAAACTTCAATTATCGTTTGTAATTATTAACAAAAAAAAAAGAAAGTCGCAAAAAAAGAAGAAATTCGAGTATCTATACACGTATCAAGATCGTCCCTCGAATGTAGCAACCCTTTAGAAATCAAGAGAGCATAGCAATACTTGGTTCGTTTGAGCGCAAACGAAAATTTTTTTTCTCTCTCTCTCACTTTCGGGTACCGCCAACAATGATATAATCATACGAATTGACGAATCGTTGGCTAATTGGGTCGGTCGTCGAAACATCAAGCATCGCGTCGCAACGCTTGTGTTTCTGTGTCAGTGGATTAGAGATATGTACATATGAGGTTGAATAGCAAATCGTTGAAGAAAAAAAAAACACACAAAGATCTCTCTCAGCAACTCAACGAGGTTTGAATGTCAATTCGTTGCTAATTGGACGTTTGTTTTTCATTTCTTATTTTTTTTTTCTCGCGAGTATCGTCTAATTATAAACGACGCTGCGTTTCTCCGAGCGATGTATATATATCTGTCTGTTGCTGGTAGTGGCGGTGGTGTTGGTGGTGGTGGTCGGTCGCAGCTGATCGATCGAGTTACATCGGGGCGCGTCGCAGCAGAAAGCGGGCCACTGTCCTTCTGTGTATATATGTAACTCGATCTCTCGTCGCTGAAAGTGCGTCAGATCTCTGTTTGTTTATTGTTTACTTAACTGTATATAGGACTAAATTTTCCTTTGTAAAATTACGTTAAATAATAATAACATCCTCGGGTACAATTTTTTTTCGCTTCCGGTTATTATTGACGTTTTTTTTTTCTTTCCTACCCTGCAGTTTGACAACCGCGAGACGTTCAACATTGCAAAATTGTCGCAATTACCGCGAGCTGAAAATGCGGTTTTAGAAACGTCGTGCTGCTGCCGCTGCTGCTCTCAGTTTCCCAACTGCCAGGCGACGACTTTACGGGGAAATTCGAAACTCCGCGCGTATAAGGTAAAAAGGAAAATTATGCGACGCGAGTATAATCACTGTACTTTCGCTGCTTGCACGGTTAATAAGCTTTTTAGCCGCGAAATAATTTTCGAGAAACGAGGCTTGGCGGAAATACGTGTTATCGGTCACGCTAATTGACGAGTTTCCTTATATATTTTTTTGCAAAATCGATATTTTTTTATAAATATTTAGTTCGGTTGAACGAGTAGCTGACTTTTTTTTTCGAAAATTGGTGTCGTTGAATTTGTGCTATAAAATTTGTATCCAAGTGGTTATAAATCATACTCTCGCACGTTAAATCCATACCATGTGAATAATTCAGTTCACGGGTGAGAACGTAAATTTAAACGTTTCTACGAGTCCACGCGCCAAAATCAATTTTAAACTATAAAATTTAGTAAAAGCTAGCAAAGTGATTACGATCAATAATAAATATCCAATGGCAAGCTTGAAAAACTCAAGCTGCGTGAAAATTCAATTTCGCGAAAATTCAAGCTTATATCGAGTCTCTTCACGATTTCACAATCACTTTTATAGAACATTCGACGATTCTCATACGTGTAAATTGCAAGTATAAGTCTTCGAAGTAAGTTTTCCGAGCCAATAGCAAAAATCAATTTTCTACAAACAAACCATATAACTACCGCTTATCCGAGACTTTTTTTCACTTTCAAATATAATAAAAAATCCAAACAATGCAAAACGCGCAAATCGATCCGAAAATTTGCCAAGTCCGTATATCACCATAAATGGACATAAGTAATTCATCGGTAAATCCCACAATATCCTACAACGATACCATCCAACGTTCCCATACCCCCTTACAAAAACATAAATTAGCCTCCTGCAAATCCCACAAAATCCAAATGCTCAAAATCACCAAAAAAAAATAAAAGAAAAAGAAAAGAAAATCGAGGCATTACACTAACGCAATCTTTCCCCTCTTACACAAATTGTCGAGTAAAATATTAGCTACGAAGCACTTAAGTAGTCTCGCTCGCGGCAATTATACACATCTTGAGAGAGAGAGAGAGAGAGAGCAGCGTGTGCACGCAACGTAGTTAGTAGGTTAACCGCCGCTTTTAAAAAGCTTCTATGTACGCGAGCTTTAACGCTCACGGCTGCTTGAGCATCTTCGCGCTAAATGTTCTATATGTACTCGAGGAGTGTCTCTCTCTCTCACACACACACACATACACGCGCGCGAGTGCGCGAATGCAGCGATTTTCGAGATAAGAGCCTTGTTCTTGCGCGCGTCAGATGCAATTTCGACAATTTCTTCTTTTTTTCACTTGGAATTTTCGAGTGGATTTTGCGCTAAGAAGAGACGCATTTCGCACACGGTATACTCTGATAATATATTAACTAATCGCTATCACAGATTCTATAAGCTTCTTTCTTGAAAATCACAGCCAGAATAATTACGAATCGATCAATCACCAGACGCGCGCGGAAATGAAGAGAATAAAAAAAAGGAAGAAACGCACGTGTTACCTGGCGCGGAGATAACCCTGACCCAACTTGCGCCAACAGAGAACAGAACAAAAAAAAAAAGAAAAAGAAAAAAAAGAGTAGCTTTGGCCACCAGAGGAAGACAATTAAGGAATGTAGCAGCAGCCACTGCCAGTTGCCAGATCGAACGCGTCCGCCGGGAGTTTCGAATGAAAGCGAAACGATGTTGCCGATCACGTGGCCATGAGAGAGAGAGAGAGAGAGAGAGAGAGAGAGAGAGAGAGAGAGAGAGAGTGTATACATCAATGGACAGCTCTTCGTTCTGACACTGCGGATGGACTGGTGTTATTTTTGGATATCGATTTGCTACTTCTCTTCTTCTTTTTTTTTCCTCCGAGGATTAAGCTCCAAGTACACGCGACTTGGGTACCGTTTCGATACGAGAAATTAGGATGTGTGTCTGGAAAATTCTAATTTATCGTTTTCTTTTTTTTCTTTTTTTTTTAATTCAAATTCAATTGAATGATCATCGATGCTCTTTTCATTCAACCGCAAGCCGCAGAATTACCTAAAAAATTCAAAAGGACGAAAACCACTTGCTTCCCCCCCTCTCGCGCGATCTCAATCTAACTTTGGCATTCGCGGAACACCGCAAGCCGAGAGATTTTCACTTGTCAATTTTTCACGAGCCTGTAAATAAATTCTCAACTCGAATCCGTGTGTGTGTGTCGCGAACGTTTTTTTTTTTAAAAGAACCACGTGTGAGGCAAACAAACGATTTTATTTTTATTAGCGCATCGAGGTATTCGAAAAGTTCGTGGGCAGTAGTAGATCTCAGCGTCAAGTCCGACATCACCATATCCCAAATGTGTTTTCTTTTTTTCGCAGTAGTGCATCGATTCTATTTTCGTCGTCGCGAAAGTGAGAGAGGAGAGAGAGAGCGAGTGAGTGAGAGAATGCAGTTCCGCCTACGCGAAAACGGCACGTAATTACGTAACACACGGGAATCCTCGAAAATTCAAGTGGAAAAGCCAATTGTTTGGGCGACGTGAGTGGGCGGCTCGAGCGAGTAAATTCGAAACTCTCTTTTTTTTTCTTCTCCTTTTTCGCGTAATTATTCGAATTATACGCCAAAAGCCAAAGTTATCGTCACTCAAACACACCTGAGTTTTTGTTCGACAAAAGTTTGTTTACTATCGATCTGAAAAAAAAATCGAATTAACGACAACTCTAAACTCGTTTTCAGCGCAATCAACCTTTCCCTTCCACCTGATCGTCAAAAAAAAAATGAAAATAAAAAAAAAAAGAATCTTTCGTCGATACATAATCTTATCAACGATCTGCGATCGTGCACTCGAGCACGTCAAAGCTCACCTTCGATCAGCATCGTCAGCAGCTAAAAAATTTTTTTGCAAACGTGTTCGTTCTTCTCTCGGTCTATCGTTCCTTCTTCTTATCAGTCTCGGCGTCGTCTCATCTCTTTCTCTCTCGCGCGTTCGCCGCACAACAATAACAACAACAACAACGGAAATGGAAAAAAGGAAAATATATACTCGAAGCGAAACGTATCACACCGCGTTTTTTTCTAATTTCTTTCTTTTTTTTTTAGTTTCTTCAGGATTCAGATTATTATTATTATTTTTTTGTTCAACGCGCGTATACGGATTTTCAACACGGTTTAGCTTAGCTGCTGGGCGGCTGGCAGCCGGCCTCGCACTGACTGATACCAGCGAGCTTAAAGCCACCACCACGGCAATGAGACTCAACAGCCGCGAGAGGGCGTCGAGTGATATGACCAACTCGCTACTCTCTCTCTCTCTCTCTATTTTCGCACACTAGACTTTTTTACCATTGATACTCCTCTCTGCTCTGCTCTGCTCTGCTCTGCTCTGCTGTGTTGCAATCGACTTACTCCTGCAACGTATACTGCGAGAGTAAACTGCATTTATTTTCTCACCGACAGCAGTGTAATTTTATGATACAGTCGAATGATTTTTCGTTCGTCTAAAGAGAGTTGTTAGTATATAGGAAGGATGTTATGCAACGGAGAGAGAGAGAGAGAGAGAGAGTGCATCGATTTTGTACGACTTGGCGATGCATGATTTATTTCGAAATTGAATTCGCCGGAGTCGAAGTGTAACTCGTTCTTTTTTTCTCTCTCTCTCTCTCTTTTCCTTGCATGATCGAAGGAGAAGAATGCCGTGTGTTTGAGGATGCATGTCTACGATTTTAAGTTTTCAAAAATTGATTTTCAATATTTCTCTTACGTACCGCTAAAAAATACCTCATTATATCTTACCCACGGAAACAAGGTGAGTTTCTCGGACACGTGGCGTGGGGGAAAAAACATATATATTGACTTATCAATCGGTCCGTGAAAAACGAAGCGATAATAGTCGTCGTCGAAGAGAGAGAGAAAAAAAAGAATTGTCTCCTCGACTCTATAACACTTCTTGATTTATCGGCGTGTATTTTTTGGAGGGGTAGGCCTTTAAGGATTGATTGCGCGATGACAGCTGATAAAGCGTCTCTAACACACAAGAAGGTGAGAACGATGATCTCCGAGTGTGTATAAGGGGGAGGTACTGCTATGTCGGCTTATTGATATGGGCGATATCGCTCTCGATTCTTCATCTTTTTTTTCTCTCTCTCTCTTCGTTGGTGTGATAGAAGCGCGGGATTAGAATTCTTTTCTTTTTTTGGAGGTGATAGGTAACGGTGATAGGTTTTATGAAAATTACGTATTTTTTTCTTTTCTTTTGTCGGTGAATTGATTACAATATAGGTACATGAATTTCTATTTAACTGTCTGTCGAGAAATATAACTTCCCATCTGTGATCGAAATCGTGTGATATAAGACGAAACTTTCACATACACACACCCACACAAATGTGAAAGGGACGTGCGAAAAACAGGAATTTCCACAGTAAATTTAGAAAATCGACTTCGCGCGGAGCAAATAGCAATTCCTCGGCAATAAAATGTAATTTACCGTTAACGTCGCACACACACACACGCTATCTTCTTCTTCTTTCTGCGTGAAGAGAAAAAAAAACTTTTCCATTCCCACGAGAAATAAAAAAGCTTCGTCGTCGCGATTGTTTATGGAATCCGAAATTTTTTTTTCTTTCGCCGACGCGATGTAAAAGAGAATTTGCAAGCGTAAGAGTCATGAAGAATGTTGATGGCCGTATAAAAACAAAAATAAATGTGTCCCTCTAAAAAAGGAAAAAGAAGTTTGGGAGTAGAGCGCATAAAACTGATAACGCGAGGTTAGTATGCGCGTGCGGAAAACGCACTACTGTAAAAAGAACAAAAAAAAAAATTTTTTTTTTACGGGGTAAAAGAAAATGTTTCTTTCAAGTAAGATTATAAGTGTTAATCGCTCTAAATTAGTATTATAATTTTTAAAGTGTCCATAGTCATTAAAATTATTTTTTTTAGAAGAGCTCCTTGAAAACTCATTATTCTCGTATAAAGCTTATATGAAAATATAAGAAGTTCCTCCATTCAAATTTCAAGTATATTATATATACACAACGAAGCGTGCATCGTAACGTAAGAGGATTAATTCAAAACGTCAGTCAGCTAACATAAATTCCCCATCCTTCACTTTAACGAGTCTACATCGATTCCCTAAACCAAAAAAAAAATCCCCGCGTTACGCATCCATAAAAAAAAATAAATAACGACGCCAAAGTATCATCTCACGGTACGACCTTGAAATCGCAACAACGAAAAAATATTCATCGTGTGTTGCGCGCGCTCGCAGTCGTTTTAAAAAATCGCACCACTTCCTCGGCGTTTTCATTATAAAGCCTCGCGCTCGGCCACTTAAACTCCCAAGACAGCGTACTCGAGACTAAAAAAAAAATAAGAAAAAGAAGAAAAAAGTCCTCGGTTTGTTCGTTGGCGAGAAGAGAGGGAGAGAAAAAAAGGGCTATTTCCGCCGACGGCACTTCCGCAGCAGCAGCAGCACTCGTCTTACAAACTTATCGTGGCAGCAGCAGCAGCCAGTAGCACTCGTGTAGCGCTCATTATGCCGAGGCTTTTTTTTTCTTTTCTCTTCTCGGAGAGTTCATTAAGCGGAATTTTAAATCACGCGCGATGCACTTTAGGATTAGGGTTGACGGGATTTGCGATTTGGACTTTGCAGAGAGATTTAAGGCGAGTATTTTTGGCGAAAATCGTCCCTTTGAAAGCTCGGTTACTCGGGATAAGTGAATTGAAGTCTTCTTTGTTTTTTTTTTCAAATAGACATATCGTAATATATTTTCGACAAATGTTTTAATTTACAAAATATAGATGAATAAAAGCATCTGTTCACTGTCTCAAGTCGGAATGTATATATTATGTATACGTATATATTAGCTAAATTCGAGAAAAAATGTCGCACGATATTGGCCACTGTCAACAAATATAAACTATATAATATGATTGCGCGTTATACAATCGTGTGCATTCGTAATAACCCTCCGTCATATACATCAAAAAGTCATTATCGTGCGTTTTTTTTATATCAGTACGTATATACGTTAATATTTACAGCTTTGTTCCCCCTCTCAAAAAAAAAAAAAGAAAAAAACTAGACTAGACGATAAAATTACACCTACAGTAACGATCGGAAATAATCTTAGAGTATGTGACACTGACAGGAGAAGCATCCGGAAGGCATGTAAGTTTTAGTGTGCGGATGTAATTCCGGCTGCGAGCTACCCAAATGCAACGAGTCCTCGCTGCCTTCGCTCAACTCTTCGATACTGAACGTATCCGTGAGATCTTGTTTGTGCTTCGAATTGTTTTCCCTCGTGGTGAATAACGTCATCTCGTCCTCGCTAAGATCAGTGAAAGAAAAGAAAAAATTATTATTTCGCGTCGTTTCGCATTTAAAATGCAGAAATTTTTCTTTTTTTTTTCATACCTTTCGCTATCGCTATGCCAGAATTCAATCAGAGCATTGTGCTTTTTCCTCTTCTGCGGTATTGGCAGTCGCTGTATTGGTATGAGGGTGGTATTCGTGGCGGCTGCTGCTGCTGCCGACGACGCCGACGCCGACGACGCCACGCTGTTGTCGGGCTCGTTGTCCGGCAGCTTCGTATACTCGGAATTCCGCTGTATGCGCTTCGCTTGCTCGATTCTCGCCTCTGCAATATTAAACATATTTTCGTCACGCCCACGTACACGTCGAGAAATGTTAAGAGGGTTTTTTTTTTAAATTTCGTACCTAATTTTCTTTGCAATTGTTTGGTTGTAGATCTCGGTGCTATTGGTTGGTTGTTACTACTACTACAGCTACTGTCGCTTCCCTGCGAAAATAAAAAATCAATATATTACTTTCATCGTCGATTCTTCTTTCGATCAATTAAAAATACTCAACTCACCACGAAAACATTATCATCCTCCACTCTGTTGTTAGTCTTGGGATCGCTGTCGATTCCACTGTCCTCCATTATCAAACTCATCTCTCACGCGCCGCTGGTAACCTGCAATGATATTCATTTCTTTCCTTTTTTTTATAATAGATAACAAATTTAATTAGAAAAGAGCGCTCTCGAAAATAAACAAGTGCCCTCGCGCGCGTGTAACTTGTTGGCTTTTCTCTCGCGAAGCGCGCACATAGAATATAGACAGCGCCGTGCCCCGTATATTGATTTTTTTTTTCCTTTCCTGGCTGATGCAAAGCGCGCGCTGGTTAGTTATTTTCTTCTTTTTTTTTCTTTCCTGGTGGTATAAAAATACGATCCATATTTCGATAAATATAATTTTCATTCTTACTGCGCGCATCGACTGTTCGTATGTTTTTTCGTAAAAAAAAGAAAAAAAAAGTCGCCCACCCGCATGTCCAAATAAACAGAAAACAACACACTTAACGAACTCTTCTTCGTTAACCATGGAAACACATCTAAATATTCTACATCGCTACAACTCACCTACAACTCCATTATTCGAAAAAACAAAACAAAACGACCCAGCGAGAAATAGAAAACTCAAGGATCTGACATCCAGAATGTAGACACGGAGTCGCCTCCATGACACACACTGATCGGCTATGTACTATGTAGTACAGTCTACGACTAACCGCGCCTGCGCTTGAGAGAGTGAGAGCAGCCGGAGACTTTTTCGATTTGACGCTTGAAAAAAGCTCGAAATTTTCTCTTCGACATTATATTATCGAGTGATTTATCTCGCGTAAATATGATTTCACATATTTCGTGGGGGTTTGATTTTCGTTTGCGTCGAAAAAAAAAAGGAAAATGAATTTTGACGCGAGTTGCGTGCCAAAGATATCGACGCGATATCGCAACCATGGCAACGGCTTGGCGGCTAAGTAATTTCGAACAATCAAATAGGCGCAGCATAGTGGTGATCAAACAATGCGGGAAGGTTATGGAGTCACACTACAACGCACGACGCATCTTCAAATTGCTCGTAATGTCGCGTTGAACGCGTAGAAGTACTTGCGGAAAAGTGAAGAAAATCTACCTGTAAAAAAAAAATGCCGCCGTCGGTGTCGAAGAGGCAATCGTCGAAAGCCTCGGAGGTAAGTATATTATTATACAATTCCAAGAGAAAATTTTTCGACGAATAAACGTTCGCTTGAAATTTCCCAGCTGAGTCTCTCGAGGAGCCGAACGTCGAGGCTCGATTTAGGCGGAGACATGGATTTCGCTCGGGGCAAGATGCTGCTCAAACCCGACGATCAACTTGTTCTCACCGATGTCGTAATTTCATTGCCATCGTATAAACAAAAATAAAATGAGTGATAAATACACTTTTTTAACGCGATTTTATGAATGTCCAAGGAACTCAACGAAGAGATAGCTCGAGAGCTGACGATACGCAACAATCGCATGCCGGATAATTTGGTGCAATGGTCTTACAAGCATCGAGAATTCGTGAAAATGCCCGAACCACGAGATATTATAACAATTTTAAATGTGGCTGGTACTATGTTGCACAAGGACAGCGAAGAAGCTAAGAAACAGATGTCCGGTGGTTTTCTAGGTAATAAAAATTAAGAAGCTATAGTTTAATTGATGTTTGAAACGAAAAATTTGAAATTTTTTTTAAGCCGATGAAGATGAGGATGAAGGGCAAGAAGAAGAAGAAGGGGAAGAAGAGAAAGCGAAAGAGGAAGATGAAGGTATCGAAGAGGACGAGGAGGACCAAGGCGAAGAAGGTTAGCAGCATCGGTAAAAAAAAGAAAAGTCAAACTTCTCGCCCACTCGAAAAAAAAAACCACGAGAATAAAAATGACAATAATAAACGACGTTTCAGCTGAAGATGATCCATCGAAAGCAGCAGAAGGCCAAGCAGAGGCGGACGACGCCGAAGAAGAGGAAATGGAACGTTCGAAACCCAAAAAAATTCCAAATCAATTCAACTTCTGCGAGAGAGCAGCATTAACGTATCCATGTCCACACCGCGACATGTCGACGCAAACAGTTCCACCGCCAACCTCGAGCTTCAACTCGAGTGTCTTCCAATGGACGATCTTCGACGACTATCAGGAAGATTACGCGGCGCAACAACGCGAGAAAGAAAAGGATCGCAAAGTTCTCACGCAGCAGACGAAAAAAGACGACCTGAAGAAAAAAACTCAGTTGGAAAACACAGCGATGACCAATCGAATGTTACAGGCGGTGAAGACACTCGAGAGGATGGTCAATCAAAATATCTTCGACGACATATCTCAAGGTAATTAAATTGAATTTGATGGTGTGCTATAACGTGACGCGGGAAATTGAATAGATTACAGGTATTGGGACGACCCGAGCGACGAGTTCAAGGATGGCGAAGGTTCGCTATTGCCGCTCTGGAAATTCAATTACGAGAAGACCAAGAAACACGATGTCACGGATTTGTGCTTCAACAGTCGTTATTACGATCTGTTCGCTGTGGCTTTTGGATCCAGTTGAGTGATACTAATAATCATTTTATTTCTAAATTCATAACATTATCGTCTTTTTTTTCATTCAGTGACGTTCGACAATCCAATGCCAACCGGAGCAGTCTGTTTGTTCTCGCTGAAAAATCCATCGTTTCCCGAGTGGATTTGCACAACCGAGTCACCAGTAATGTGTCTGGACTTCAACAAAGACAATCCACACTTACTCGTCATTGGTACGATGGACGGTTCGGTAGCAGTGTACAACGTTCAAATACCATCGTCGGCGCCTCAGTACAAAAGCAACGATGTCGTACAGAAACACGGTGGTATAGTCTGGCAGGTAAGTTAAGTTATCTTTCATTTTTGAAAATTATCGTTAATGAAAAAAAAATACAAATTTAGGTTGTATGGGCACCCGAAACGGAAGAAGGTAATTTGGCGTTCTATAGCGTGAGCATCGACGGTAAAATCAATCACTGGGTACTCAATCAAAACGACCTTGGTGTTACGACCGTGATGACGTTGTTTCTCGACAAACCACCGATTCCCGGACCCGATGGCACTTTGATCACCCTCAAAGGTATAGTTGAATCGACTTTGATTTTTCAATTTATTTGTAATTTAATCTTTCTTTTAGGGTGCGGTACGTGTATAGTCTTCCACCCAACAGATCCTCACGTATTTCTCGTCGGCACGGAGGAAGGTACAATTTACAAATGTAACACGGCTTACAGTAGCGTTTACATGCGCACCTACGGCGAAGCTCACAACATGCCCGTCTACCGTATCGTCTTCAACAAATACAACTCGAGTATATTCGCAAGTTGCTCGGGCGATTGGCGAGTCAAGATCTGGGAAGACGACCGGCCGTAAGTAGTCGAACTCAACGATCAATCAGACGGACATGCTAAAATTGTCGATGAATTCCAGGGAACCGTTGTTCATGTTCGACTTGGGTGTACCAATTGGTGATGTTCAGTGGGCACCGTATAGCTCGACGGTGTTGGCTTGTGTGACGAGCGACGGCAAACTTACAGTCTTCGATCTCAATGTTAACAAATATCGGCCGATTTGCAGCCAAGCTGTGGTTAGCAAACGACGTGGCAAACTCACCAGGCTCGCGTTTAATCATACTCTGCCGTTCCTCATCGTTGGCGATGACAAGTAAGTAGAGGAAACGTGAAAATTGGCAAAAGACAAGTAATTAATTTTTTCAAGAATTTAATATTTTCCAAAAGTTTTTGGCCTTAACTATGTCGAAGATTATTCACTACGGTAACATGAAAGTGTACAGCAAAATATTCGTAGATGATACAAAGCGTTATACATATCATTGACTTCGTATATCGTATAATCGAGGTAATAAAAAATTAAAAACAAAACAATGGATATACAAATCTGAGAATAAACGTTTCAATATATACTCGATCATCATCATCATCATTATCTCGCAACGAAAAGAGCTAAGCAACATTCAACGCTCGCTTAACAAAAAAATAATTTTTTTTTGTCCCAGGGGTACGGTCAACACAATGAAACTGTCGCCGAATCTTCGAGTGAAAGTGAAACCGACCAAGAAGCAGATGCATCTGTCCAACACTGACCTCGAGACGATGAAACTCGAAAAATTGCTGAGCTTCGTGCGCGAGCCGCCGATTTTGACGCCACCGAAGGACGGCAAACCCGAAAATGCGCAATAATTTTTTTAATTTTTTTTTTTTTGTGAATGATGAAAAATCATTGTTTTTCTTTTTAAACGCAACGATAATAATAATCTCTAATTTCTTTCAACAATAACGTATTCTTTAGCTTCGCTGATTATCGAATCGTAGGTATATTTTGGCACTCGGCTTTTTGCATAAGTTTGATGGCAAAAACATTTACGGTAAATGCTTACTTTTACAGATACTGTTTGTAAGAAATTCGAATAGTTTTTTTCAATTAAACAAGTTATCGCTACCTACGCGTAGAATCTACCTAATCTTCAATGATAATCTATTGTTCCAGCCAATATTAATTTAAGCAATAATTATATTCCAAAATAATCATTGATTATTATTAAATCTACAACAATCACAATAAAACAGCAAGAAATTCATCTAACCAAGATAATTATTCAAAATCACAGCTCGTATTACCCTATAGAAACAAACAAATAAGAAAATAACTGTTGGACGTGTCTCATCAATTTTCGTTCTTTTTTTTCTTTTGGCATGGAACTGTTTGTACCCAAAGATTTTTCAATTCTTACAAAACTTCGTCGACGCTTGGCATTTCAAAAAATATACCAATAGCGAATTGCAATGTAGTATCATACCCTGCTACAGCGAAATCGGTACATTTACTTTGGTATCTACATAATTTTACCATGGATACTCAATTCTATGTGGAAAGAAAGACTTTTGTAAAAGTCTTACGGTGATATTTGTTGAAAAATGTGCGATTGGCTTATCCGTTATATTATGCTCGAGTAAAAATGTCAATAATTCCAGTGCTAATAAAGAGGAAAGTTTCAAAAATATTCGGCATGTCAACCTAACTATTCATGTTAAAAATAAATCACAGAAATTCGAGTTATTATACCGGTAAGGACGTATCTCGACTGAAAGTAATAACTAGAATAATCATGTATAACAGGTGTTTACTCTTCTTTCAACTTTGAGTTGAATTAGTGAGAAAGAATTAAAAAATCTAATATACAACATATGCAAAAAATAATAGATAAAAAATAAAATATCACAGAAAACTTGACTTGTTCCACAACAAAAAAGTTGGTTAAAAAAATACACGAATCAAGTAACTTTTCATAAGTAAACACCCTAAACAATAAACTTGTGACATCTATAAAAGTTTCCATCAATTCAAAGAAAGCTTCCCCGGTACCTCGGGATTCTCAATGACACCCTTATAATACTTAATTTCTAAAAAGTCCCTGATATTATTAGGGCTTAGCACTTGTCGACCAGCAAAATCGATGCTCGACATTGGATGTAAAAATTGCTCGGGAAAGTCTTTGTTCTTAAGGAACCACGAGTCCCTTGTCATCGTGCCATTCTTCGCGTAGAACGGTAGCAAATTCACGTGCAATCGATTGACCTTCGAGTATTGAACTTTGAAAAATTCGCCTTCTGTAGCTTTCTCCCAGACGAAACCATGATTGTCGACTACCGCCTTATTCTTCGCTTTGACGATCCACGGAGATCTATTCAAGTCATCTCTATTGACACCAATGACAATCTCGTGATCCCATGGAAGAATATCTCCATTTCTCATGGCTCCAAGTAGCGAACCACCTTCGAGCCAATATCGTATACCAACTTCCTCGAGTTTGTCAAAAACGTGGTGGGCAACTTTGCGTAGACCCGCGAGACAACAAGGTGGAGTAAAACGATTCTGATATAAATATGATGGAATTCCGTTGACTACTGAACCAAAGCAATGCAAGCTTTCTCTGGTGCAGCCAAACCATTCGGTGTTGCTCGTCGTTCGGGTGACTTTCTTAATGCCCAGTTTATCAAACATTCCACGCTCTCGGTTTCGATGGATCTGCTGCAATTTCCATTGTGCTTGTGTGCTGCGGTACAGCGGCTTTCCTTCGGTGAAGTGAAGGTTTTTCATAATGTGTACCTGAAAAGAATATAACAGATTTATTATTCAACTGAAAATAATAACTAAGCTGAAGAGCACCAAAATACTTAGATATTTCAATTTTTTGCATTAAAAATCAGACATAGCACAATGAAGAGCAAACCAAACAAATAAAAATATGTGCTAATCAAACGCAAATGAAAAATAACGTAAAAATAAACATAATTCAAACAATAATAAAAAAACAAATCAAATAAGATTATAATTTCTTACCTTGATTCCAAGTGCTGTTGTCTGCAGATATAAGGCATCAATAAATGGCATCATAAATGGGTCTGACAATCTTTTGAGCAACTTGACATCTGCAATAGTGACATGCTTTCCAATAACTGAATCGCACTCTGGGCCAGGTGCCTTTGTGAACCGTATACTCCATTCCTTAAACTTTAGCTTAATGGTTAGACAATTGAGTGAATTCTTTCCTACTGTAACAGCAACAATTCCTAGCTTTGCTGCTTGATTGACTGCCTCCTGCGAACAAACATGACAATTTAGATTTGAAAATTCCATCGAGTAGAATAAAGTGAGAATATAGTGACACAAACCTGTAGAGTCTGTTTGGTAATCAATCTTGTGGCATCAGGTAAGAATGCAACGTACTTGGTATGGACATAAGACAGAGGATCTCTCTCATCGATAGACCTATTGAAGCTTGGCTGTAAATTCACAAGGTGCACATTCCTCATACTCTCATTGTTGAAATCCAATTCCAGTGGTGGATACAAAAACTCATCACAAACAATAACTATTGTCATAGTGGGAAACGAATTTAGAACAAATCTCACTGTGGTAGCCACATCATTCTCGAAGCTTTCAAATTGACGTATAACAACAGTGACCAAGCGAGCAAGCCTCCGATGCAACTTCTGTGGAATCTCTGATGATGGGCCAGCTTCGGACAATGGCTGAGACTGATTGACTGCAAATATTTTCCATATCTTGTACCATATGATGACATTGCCTAAGAGTATGAGTATTAGCAGGGATTTTGCTAGTTTTAAACGCATTCTTGGTTGGACTATCAATATGTACATATATTGTCAATATATTTCATTATCTTTGGCATTCACTTCCATTTTGGCATTGCACAATCTCCTTAGCAACTAACTCATGAATTTCACATTGTATTTGCAGACTCTATAAACACTCTGGAATAATCAACTGAAAGTCATAGGAAAAATCGATAATTTTTATTGACATTCTAATTTAAGATACGTAAATATTAAATAAGTGTACCTTGCACAAGCTCTTTCTCACACGTGCTCGCGTATCCATCCATCTTCAACAATAAATACTGTGTGCTTTTCGTCGGTGCATTCAGAAAAACAACGATGGAAACAAAAGAAATTAGAATATTCGGCTTCCCGGTATTTCCATAGAATCTAACCCCATCGTACGTATCCACAACTCCGACAGCACGGAATCTCAAAACATATTTTCCATCAGCATAGTAAATATTTTCTAGCGTAAAAAACCTCCAAAACTACGAAATAACCGCTTTAAAATCTACTCCAAACATCCTCATCCATCTTTGTCGGCGAAAAGCTCGCTCGGCTGCACAACGAAGCTTTCAACACTGCCAAAGTCCAAACAATGCCGAACGATTTTTCACACCGTTTACCTCGTATATTTCTACATCGATTGGATTACCGGATGATATGAATACTTGAAGAGCTTGCGAACGACGAGGATGGCTGCTGGACGCCGAGTCTCGGAGAGCACATGGATCGGCGAGCAAACTGTTACAATGAGGGAGGATTAATTCGATTTCGACTGCTTTCCACGCTGTTGCGCGCGCACAACGTGCCAACCCTCCGCATCAAGACTCGAGAGCTTTCATTCTTTAAGATGGCGCGGAGGGTTGATAGCTTTATATCTTTGGCGCGAATTTCAATTAATTTCCACTATTTTATGCTATTGGCGACTGGGAAAAACAAAAATTGCAATTAATTCGATTTTTTCAACGAATTCACATTTATTTCAATGTTATATAAATTTAAGAATTATAATGAAACATTTTAGAGTAGGTATATTTAATGGATTTTTTTTAATGAAGAGATTTCTATGTATAAAATATTTAAATATGCATAAGGAAAATACAGTTTAACATCAATGTATACTTAACTTAAACTATTGTCACTTATACAATTAAAAGAAATCAGCGCGGAGCTAATTGACAAATTTTCTGCTTTCGATATAGGCGAGCTACTTTGCCACACATTAATAACTACGATATACTCACTAACTTGCTCGCTAATAATGCAAGATTGCTCCTCACACCGTCCGGCAATGGACTCCTTGAATCTTACAATATGTGGCGCAATTGTGATGTTAATACAATTATGTATGCGTTTCATCGGATAGCCGCCGATGAGACGCTACATTTGTATGACAAACATTATGAAGATAATTATGGAAGCAGTATATTACATTACCTATCGGAGAATCCCAATGCACTGGTGGCTCAAGAAATTGCCAAATTGATGGATTGGTTTGATATAAATGGGCGTAACGTCCAAGGAATAACGCCGCTTTGCATTGCTGCCCGACAAGGCAACGCGGCTATGCTACAGATGCTTTTGGAGCGAGGCGCTAATCCGAATTCCAGCGCGACTGCTTGGGATTATGATGTCAATCCCCTGCTGCTTGTATTGATGTCATTACCGCGTGAACAACAAAAAACTGAGCATAAGCTATGCTTTGAACTCCTTCTACAGTATAACGCGGATCCTCAAATTACATTATTTGATGAGCAGCGCGAACTGATGATCAACCTTTTCGACATCGCTCGTCAACGAAAAGTCGTCTTTGAACACATATCTATCGTCATAGCACACTTGGCTCTGGTTGAAGCTCTTGGTGGGAAAATTCGCGAGGATATTCGAGAAGGAATCAATATCGACCCCGACTATCTCCAGTATTTCGTGCAATGTCAACAGCATCTCAAGAGACTGATTGGCGATATATCAGTTTCCCAACTTGTCTCCGGTGGCTTATCCGATTTGTTACGCTATGTTAAACACGCAGCAATCTGTTGGAACATAGAAAATTTATTACTGATCGAGCCAGAAATTTTAACCGATTTTTCTTACAGTAAAAAAACAGAGCGCAAAGAAATCGAGTTTTTGTTACAATATAGTTATTTATTGCAGGATTCTTTTTTTTTATGGATTACATAAAATTATTCAACATTAAATAATAAATATAAAATAATATTTTTCCACTTTATATTTTTTTTTCCTCAGATTCTCCTAAAAAGAAATAAACTTAAGTACAAGCTGTGTCGGGCATAAAAATTGTAAACAAAAAAATCATTTAGGCGAGCAAAAGGAAAAAAAAACTACGTGATAACTTAAAAACCATTTTAGATCATAGTTTCACTATGATCTTGCCTCAAAAAAAAGAGAAAAAAAACCTAAAATAAAACAAAAATTTTTTTTCTTCGATAATTCGAATAATACTAATAATAATAGCCGACTCACAGGGACAATCACATTGGAGGATCGGGAGATTTCATCATATTGAAAGAAACTCTCGATGCATTTGTATTTTATTTTTTTTCAAATGAATTCAAAAATTGATTTTATTCAGTGAAAATCAAGTGGCCCGAAGGAAAGAAAATCTATAGTGAAGTTTTTTAAGATAATAAGTCGTAAACCACTTCGCTATTCCTCGCAAGTTTAAACTTCACAGCAAAGAAATTAAAATTCTGTGAGCTTGTACAATCCTTGTGTTTAATTGGCTGTCTCTTCGACTTACTTCGAAGTTTCTTCATTCTGCTTAAATTTTCCATTTTTTTATTTTATCACGGTGGTTGTGGCGTTAACCATAGTTATTACGACGATATAATTGTAGTAGCATTAATAATGAATAATTAATAAATCATTCAATTGTCATTCAGAATTATTTTACATCGATATATTATTCAATATAATCCATTTCATATATTTTTTCTATATTAATATAGACTTCTATCTGCTTCTTTGCTCCATTAAATTTTTCTTCACTCTCCCGTCTTTCATTCACATTACTTTTTTTTTCTTGTTTTAATAACCTCTTTAATAATTATCGCATGCCATACAAAAAACACGTGGCAACACGAGAAACACTAAAAACAGATTTTTTATTTTTTTTTCTTGCCACTCAACTTTATAATCGCTCGCTCAGAAAAATTACCACAGCGTGCAAGGCATGTCGTAACATTACATACACTTTTATTCGCAACAAAAAGAGAGTGAATGACATTCGAAGTGAACAAAAAAACGCAGAGAGGACGTGTTGCTTATGATTTTTCATCATCCCACGATTCATATCTTCATTCTTTCTACAATATAATATATACTCTGCTTATTTGTTAATTTTAAACTTCCCGCATCAACATCTCTTCCCCTCTCACCCTATAATGAATTACACAGTAACATCACAATCGCCTGTGATTGGAGCAAAATAAAACGATAATAGTGCTAAAGGACTAGAGGCTACGTTAGAGTTGATTTTTTTTCTTTACCCAGTCGAGACACGACTGTTATTGTTGCTTACATTTTTTCTTTAATCACAAATTATTTTACGTTTTGTCACCCCACAAATACACATTTCATCTCTTCCACCAACCATTCAAAAATATCAAAAATCTACCCTATAAGTAAAACAAATGTCAAATTTTTTTTCAATTTCAACAACCAATATACAATTATTTGGCAATAAAAATAATGATGATCATCAATTTGTATTTTACAATATCAGCGTTGCTAAAGGAGACTGAATGCGTACCCTGAAAAATGACAAATATCGCTTAAAAGCCTACAGCGCCGTGACTCGACTGTACATTGAAACAAAGACTATAAATGTAAGCGGGGTATACAATTAACGAAGGGACTCCATTGTAATTTTTTTGTACTCTTTTGATTAGGGTTTTAATCGTTTGGCCGAGCGATTATTTAATTGTAAAACACATACCCATCCTACACTTGTATTTTGTTTTGTTTTTTTTTGTGTTAACCATTACAATCACGAATTGGTAAAGGACTTGTTTATTCTAGTTTATGTGCAACTTTGTCAGTTGCAACTTTCTGGTTTTTAAAACTCTTCGATATAATGTGATTAGACGGAAGTGCACTGACTTTTATTTGTTTTCATTTTAAAATACTTCGCTTTCACGCCGTTAAACACGACATCGTTGTTTGCGACTTTGCGGTTAATTTTTTTTTTAAATTATTTTCAGTTTTGCCATTAAAGCTAATTCAACAAGGAGCGCTTCACAACAAGACGATTCGATTCTCCAGTGAGAACCAGTAACGATAATACATCATATGATTTTATTCATTTTTTTTCATATTTTTTTCTTTTTTGTTCATTTTACGTTTTGGAGTCGAGAAAGGAAGAGGCTGCAACTGTGTATCAACTCACTGTCGAAAACACTACTTTAAAGATATTAAAAGTATAATCACAATTAATTGTATTATCATGATAAAGCCAGTTAAAAATATTTACAGGTAAAATAATAACGTTACGTTTAGTTTGTGTAGAAGTATCTTGGAACAATGATTAATCGGCATTAAATGAAAAACTCGACATAAAAATAAAAAGCTTCTTTTTTCTTTTAAACTACATTCCCCTTGAAAGCCTCTACATCCTTCGTACGATAAATTCAGCTATTGGTTAACAACGAAGTCTAGTCACAGACTCAATCCGACGATACGGACAGTGTAAGGATTTTACACACGACTCAAGCTCATCACGGATTGAAGATAAACGCCTATTGCGTTGAAGTAGTAATTGATTTTGCAAATCTCGCTTTATAGAGTTTTTTTTTTACTTAATTATTTGTTTAGCAGCACCGGTACATCCCTAGTGGAATCAAAAAACTGTGTTTTTTATTTTTTATTTTGTTTCGACCTCAACCATCACTATAGTTAAATTTGTTTTTTTTATTTTCACCTAAACTTCTTGATTTTTCTTTTACTTACGACTATGTGAAGCAAAAAATAAGAAATCTGACGTTGTTTCTTTCACTCTCTTTCACTTTCACGCACATACAACACATGCGAAGTCAATAAAGTTAATAAATAAACTTATTATCTGAAATTATTTTTCATGTACATACAGCTAATCGTGCGAATCGATGGAGATTCGAAAAGAATTAATCAAGTTACCTCGCCAAGTAACTTGATAAAAGAGTCCCGGGTTGCTGCTTTGCTCGTCACTTTGAAATCTTCTTTCAAATAACTACGGCTAGACTATGTGATTTAAAAGTTCTTTTTAAAAGCTTTAAAAACTCATCGACGAGGAAAATCACTTAACTTCGTTCACAAATACAGAGAACTGTAAAAATATTGTCATTTTTCTATAAATTTGCAGTTCTTATTGTTCACTCGATGATAAAACGAATTTTCCTCGTCCACAATCGTCACTCTTTCACTTCCAATATCGCTGGCAATCATTAATGGACTACGAGAAAGACTCAAAAGCAGACGAGCAAAGCAGAGGCCAAGAACACAAATCTTAGACAATATACATTTATTTATCGAAATTTGAAGTTTCGAGCACACTTATTCCCGAGGATTGGAAGCTGCACGTGCGATTCTTTTCTTTTTTTTTGGCGACGTTGTGCTGATAATGACCGTAGGTCCCGCTGATTTTTATTTAGTTTTTCTCCCCAAAATAAATTAGCCGGCTTACTAATCATTCGCGAATAGGCATTTATCCGTGCTGGCTCGAGACTCCGCTATGCTTGGCGTTCGCTCGTGTTATTCGTCCTCGGTGTCGCCGTCGCTACTGTAGTCCTGCAACGTGAGTGTTCTCGAAAAAGGTGCTTCATTCGTCTGACTGTGAAAATACAAATCGTAGTTGATTACTCGTAACTGTAAACTTGCGTATAGGGTACCTCAAAAATGAACGACTGACAAAATTCTATTTCTAAATCAGTCATTCATTGATGATGAAAACCCCTATACATTTATCTGGCAGTTACGAATTTTCCAGGGAGCAGATTTTTGAACATTAAACGAATTAAACGAAAATTTTTCATTTTGAAATCATTTTGAGTGTAATTCAGTCATTAAAATCACATAGTACTTATTTGTTATCTAAAGCTGCATTTCAAAAACCTACTCGCACTGATAAAATTCGATGTACCGCCAATGCCCTGCTCGTATAGTAACCTTGGTCTTCGTTACTACTCACGCTAGTCTTCTGTAATGATTGAGCCACTCCTCGAGCATCTGTGCGACGAGCAACGGCCTCTTATGTAACTTCTGTTGAGCCACCAGGATACCACCTTCCGTAGTGCACACGTCCAGCCATTGCTTGAGTATCGTCTCTTCCCTGCCCATCTCTTCGGGACTGAGAAAGTGTATGGGTAACAGTTTGCGATCGCGATCCATCAGCGGCATGAAGGTCGTTTGCATTTGCAGTTGTTGTATCGGACTGTTGCCGCCACCGACGACATTCACACCACCATGAGCCAATGCAGGGATACGAGACGAGGAGTATGGCTCGATGGGGACGAGAGCAGTGAAGTGGCCGCGAGTGTAGCCTAGCGCTATCGGCGAACGGATGCAGAAGGAAGGTTCCCAGAGGAGAGGCAGGTAGACTCCTTCGAATCTGGCGTAGCCTGGAAAGAAAATTCAATGGTTTATTTCAAGGTAGTAATTGGAAATTCGTTAAAAAATTCACGAAACAAAAGCATACCTATATCTTCACCGCGGAAACTCTTAACGTACTTAACACCATAAACAATAATTGGTCGTCTCAGTATGTGAGCCAAAGCAAAAACGTGTAACTGCTCGAGTGCACTTCCGGGTTGAGCTGCCGTAGCCAACAAGTTCTCCCAATCTTCCTGCCATTGTGTCTCCTCGAGGGTGAAATCCAACATTCTGGAAGCCTGCGAAGCTTCGTATTCCCGCCAACGAGGATAGAAACTGCAAAATAGACATCGTGTCAAAAATAAAAATGGTTATTTGAATAATCAGATAAAGAAAGTTACTTACAATTGTCCAGCCTGTTGGAGAGTGTCAGCAAGGGTACGTCGCAGCGCATTGTCGCGGTCGAAGACACCCCAAGTAGCTTGCATCACAGAGTCGAGAAGGCAATCGCCAGCCGAGCGATTCCACAACGCGTGAAGTCGACTGCCGAGTCGTTCGGTTATCTCGAGAGACCAATTCAACGCCGGTGGCTCGCCGCCTTCAAGTTGCTGCTGAGCTTCTCTGTCTAGCAACTCTTCCAACATTTGCTCTTGTACCATGCTCGGCAAATCTTCCACCTATAGAATTGATTGTTAATGGCAATGTTTTGAATGACAACTTGAAAAATGCTGGTTTACCTCGGCAGGCAGAGCGAATGTCGCCATATCGGTGACGAAGTAGCAGGGAAAGGAACCCTTTCGCATGCGTATGCTGTTGGTGACATGACGGCGTATCTGAGCCGCGAGATCGGGTGCAACGTAACTCGGCACTCGCTTTATTCCAGAACCCGAACCCTCGATTTGTGACAACAGCGTCGCCAATATATCTTCTCTCTGAAACCTGCAATTCAACGATTTTTATTAGCAAAATCACTCGAAGAAATAATCGCGATGAAAATTGTTGTGTAGATAATTTGGATATTCACGTCTAACAAAAAAGGTTTCGATGCTTTGTTAAAATCAAAGTAATTTTATTACCACGAAAGTTCATCGTTCTCTAAAACCAGTCTCGGCAGAAGGTAAGAAAAAAAAGTCAACAATCGCGAGAGCGAGAAGAGAGCGCATTCGATTCGCTGACTGCACGAGACATAAAGAAAAGAGAAAAAAAGAACAACACAACGAAGGATAAGCGAGTCACTATACAGCTCGTAACTGTTTCGGCAAGATATATACACGTGTACAACGAAAGCGGCCTTTCTAGGTCAATGCCTCTATTCGGTGGTCGACTGCATAGTCTCCGAAGCGTGCACTTTTTGGAGGTTCTCCAAACAAAATTGTCGCGCTCGCGGCACAGGTACTATCTTCGCCGCAACCTTGACTATGCTGTCGCGAGTGCGACTTGGCAAATGTATAAATAACGTTATGTATTTCCACTTTCGTTGCGGGCAGGGAAAGAAGAATTCACGAAGCGGACGTGCAGTGTTTCCAAAAAACAAGAAAGAAAGAAAGAAGGAAGTTTCAAGGCTGCAACGACAGAGCGACACGAAACCGATCTAGTTTTTTTCTTCTCTTATTGAAATGTACTGGAGACACGTCAACGGAATTTTTACGAGAGAATCGTGTATATCAATGCTGATCGTCGTTGTGTATGCGGAAGTCTATGTACTAAAAATGTTACACGAACGCGGAAAGATTACTTTTTATCTAGGAAAAAATATATGTTTTTATTGTGCACTCGTAAATACTAAAAATCTCTTCTTTCTAATAGAGTCGACACGGAATATCAATAAAAATTTATAATCTCGCCATCAGCGAAAAAAAACAATCATTCAGATCGACACAGAAATGATCCAATCGCGCGCGACTCACCTAATAGCTAAATGAACTAAGGTGTGTCCTATGTCAAAAGCGCTGCTTCTGTTCAACAGTAAGACCTCGGAATGCGTTAATTGACGGGCCGGATCGCCGCCACTGGCGAGGTAAGCCTCCACAGCGGGATTATCACCTTCGACAATGCCCAGGCAGGCGTTTAACCAGCACCAGTCGTTGTGCCGCCTCAGCTGCTTCAATCGGCGCTCGTAGTCGCAGTTGTTCGGCGACTGCGGCGCGGGAAGACTGTCATTTCTACCGTCGTACCTGTGGGAACTCCTGCGAATCAAAAACAATAGACGATGTCTCAACTTTTTTTTTAGAGGAGGACCATTTGTCAGCAGTTCTTTCAATGTGCGATTCATAAAAAGACAAGACAATGATGGAGTAATATTGTAGTTCACACGAGGAATACTTCCAGTTTTTTCGTTTTTTTTTCAGAAAAGCAACTATTTTTAACGCTAATTAGCAGCTCTACTTATAAACTTAATAATTTACCGAAATACGTAAAAATAAAAAACTGCGAAACATTCCTTAAAATGACTCACATTGAGTCACGGTATAAGATTACTTTTTTTTTGTTCCAAAACAAACTTCCTCGCTGCTAAATAATAAAGCCAAACGCACGCTTACCGCCTAGCTATCGCGAGGTTGTCATCGCGCTGTGCTTGGTGAATGTAAGGCGTGTGCGGTGGCGAGGGCAATCCTCGCTGATTATGATGTAGATCCCTCTCGGGACTTGGCAATATCAGGCCTGCGTTATTCGTCGACCTTTCGCGCTGCTGCTGTTGTTGTTGTTGTTGCTGTTGTCCTCGTTCTCTCTCGCGTTGGTGTCCACACATCACGCATTTGGTCGCTTTCGGCCAATTCTCATAGGTGCAAGTTGAGCACGACCACTTTTCCTGCTGCTCGTACGAAAGAATCGTTAGTTTTTTTCTTTCTCTACGGAATGAATTTACAAAAGTTTCGTGAATTACCGATGGTGCATTGCACTGCGAATTTGTTGGAGGCGTGGGCGGTGGATCGCCCAGTCTGAGCGGTGCGAGCTGTTCGTGAAGATTGGAGGCGACGACCGGTTGATGCTGATGGTGATTGTGCTGTGGTGTGGTGTTGGTCGGCGAGCGTCGAATTGAGCATAGCGTGCAGCGAGTGGCATTTTGATAGTTGAGATAGGTGCAGCCGTCGCAGTACCACTTCCCAGCCGGTGGCACGTTCTGACTGTAATTTTGCGAGCCTATGGGCAGAAAATAGTTGTTAATTTTCAAAGAGAGAGAAAGTTAACGCGCGTTTGCTCGATCGAGTGGGAAAGTATGTCTACACACACACATTTGCTAATTGCTACTGGCGAGTCTCTCTCTCGCGTAATGAGAGTCGTAAACAGCAGGTGTGTGTGTGTGTCTGTGTGTGTATGGACACACTTTCACTATATACCCCGTGCTGTTGTTTTTTATTCTTTTATATTGCCGTTAATTAGGTGATATTCATTCGCGGAATGTTCATTGAAAGCGTTGACCTTTACGGGAAAACTCTCGCAGTTGGCAATAAAAAGAACGTTGCGTCAAACCCATACACATTGTTTTTACTTTCTCATATTCGTCGACAACGTAGGGTACATTAACCTCTCTCTTTTGCGACAAAAGGAAGTATTCTTTACCTAAATTGTATGAATCACTGTCTGGTGGCACAGGACCCGAAGCTACATTCGAGGCTGATCGTTGCGGACTTGTATCCCTTAAACGATAAATGTCCTCGCCAAGAAGTGGCTTGGCTCCTCTGCACATTGTACATTTCAGCGACGACGGCCAGTTCTCGTAGGTGCAGTATTCGCAGGTCCACTTCGACTCTGTCTCACCACCAATGCGACTACTCATTTTTCCACCGCGCGGCTACGTCGTCGTCGAACGTCGTCTCTCTCGAGTGCGCCACAGTAGCTCTATAGCCTATATACAAATAAACATTTTTACGATTGTGCATTTTTTTTTGTCGCGTTAAAATAAGATTTGATTTGTTACCTTCAAGTTGTTAGAACAACAACTTTCAGATTATAGGAGTACTATCAGCTGTGGCTTGCGAATATCAAAAGAAATTTTATGTTTTCCCTTTTGGCTTTGAAAGATCTGGGCTTATTTTGTAACGTAAAAACTTTGGCCAAAGTTTTTCTATCAGGAATACTCGTATCTTAGGTCTGTTATGTAATGGAGTTTGCATCATGGGATAATTATCTGAATGGAGATCATGGCGATGTCTGACTTTGTTATTACTATCAGCAATAATAGTACTTATCTGAAAACAAAAGAGAAAAATAACAATTGGTTAATACTCAAAATATCTTTGATTCAAGCTATTATCATATTGAATGATATGCAACATCAGTCAAATGAACATTCTAGACTTTTGTCAAGTTAATTGCATGCCAAGAAACCTACAATCTTTTGTTGAATAGAACATTTGCATAAGTTTAACCATCATCAAAAGCAATTAGAAGTAGTAAAGGCAAGATTATACAATCAAAGAGAGAGACAGAGAGAAACAGAGACAGAGATCAGGTTGTTGTACCTGGTATGAAAATTAGTCTCACAATCCACGATTGGCTGTCACGCATAAGCAGGTTTCATCCAAGCGATAAGTCCTTGCTCTTCGTGGTCTTGTGCTCAAGGCAAAGTGGTAAGCTGCTATCACCGTAAACTCACTGAAATGAAGAGAAAAAAACAATCATTCAACTTCCAAATGGTCATTCTCCGCCGTCCAAGCGTGAAAGTCTATATCCAGAAAACGTCGCGATAGAAATCTCTTTTGGTCATTTGGTAAACACTCAAGGTTAAGTGTCTACATTATGTCTACAATATTCGCCAAAGTAAACACGCTCGGTCGACTATTCGCGCGAGATCATCAATAGTGGATGATGTTCGCGATTAGAGAATAGCGATAGATTTTCGTTTTTTTTTATACTCCTCCGCGAGCGATGTAGCACGTCACGCATGTGCAATTACAACTCATAAATTCATGAACCCAATTAAACATACACAGTACACACGCTCTATCGTTCATCGTGATAACCTCCGCGAGTGTGTCTCGCTACATGTATATAGCAGGTAGAAGAAAAAAAATGCGAGGAGGAAACAACCAAACGAAAAGCTGCATCATCACAAGCACGACGCGCGCTCGCAGCAGAGAGTCCAATTATATATATTGGAGAGCTGGCTGTCTCTCGCGACTAACTGTTTACGTCCTCGAATTTTTTTTTTCTCTCACTCTCTCCCACACACGTATATATGTATATAGAGCTGTGCGCTCGTCGTCGACGCTCGATGGAAACTCACTTCGGGCAAATAATCGTCTCCTCTGCTTCGCGCACGAACGTTCGCTAGACACTACGAGTAACTGCTGCTGCAACACCATCTCCTTGTCGCCGCCATGATCGCCGTCGTCGTGTCGAGCCACAGCAACGTCTTCCACAGGGACACACAACACTCCGAGTCGAGTCTGTCTCTCGCGCTCTCTCTCTCTCTCTCTCTCTCGCTCACTCACTCACTCCGCTGCGCTGCTGCTCTGCTCTGCTGCGACGTCCCAGCTCACACTGCTTTATCCGACGAGCGCTGCTAATTCAGGCACAGCATTGTTGCGCGAGCAGTATGCTGATTGTTATGTTGGTAGCACTGGGTTTTTTGACTTTCCCCTCTTGCAAGCTGGAAAATATACGTGGAAAGTTAATTTTCTTGATGGTTTTATTTAGTTTATCTATTGTGATATGTTGCTTTGCTTTCTATTGGGTTTCAAGTTGGAAAAAACAGATTTTTATTAAGACTGGAATTTGTTGTTGATTAATGGTTGACCAGCTAAATAAGACAAGTTAAATAAAAAGTAGGTCAAATGATGAATGGAAATGGTGTTGAATGATAATTATCAGGTTACTTCATAGTCAAAGTGAAACTTGTTGATGATTATTCCATGATTAATCAAACTTCCATGTCATCTGAAAAACTATTTAATTTTTCTTAGAAATAATGTTGAACTTGTGCAGTTAGAAAACTAAATGATGACTCGTAGCAATTGTTTACTGCAACGATTATGAAATATTTTGGAAAAGCTCGCGCAATTTGCGCAATTCAAACAATAAAATCAATAAATTATATTTTATAATGACTGAATGACTAAATGAAAATCAAGCGTGAACACCTTTGAACTCATTGCTACCAACGAAGCCAATAACCCGAGAAACACCGTAGCACGTGACCACTGAATGATCAGTCCCGGGAAAACGGAGACGATTTCGTTGAAAGGTACCACGAAAGAGAAAAAAAATCACAGCTTCCAAAAAAAATAACGCACGAGGATGAATCAGCTTTGGGGATCCCAAGGTGATTATCCTCAGCTGTAGAAATGTCAATTCACACGTGTCGCACTAATTGTATAGGTTACGAGTTACGACACACCGTCTTTTGAAGAAGCAGTAATGTTTTTTTTTATTCTGTATAAGAATCATGAAGATTAGTTACACTTGACGTGGACGTGAGAGAGCGGATTGATGTGTCAGTATAATATAGAGATATGACAGTCAGTGGAATTTGTGCAGGTGAAGCGAATTGACACGGGTTCGCTAACTTTTTTTTTCTTTATAAATAATCGTGGGCCTTATGCCAAATGGGCTTCGACCTAGACATTTTGAGTACCCTTGACATTTAACAATGAAAAATGACTTGTGCGTGCGATGATTTCGTTCTGATGTTGGAAAATTGGTTAACTGCTAGAATTTGTTAATTTCAATCAAACGTCTCAAAATTTAGCTTCTTTTTTCAATTTTTTTGTGAATTTACAGTCTAAAACTAATTTACTCAAGGAATTCTTCCATAATGAACTGATAAAAATTTGCTTAAAAATGCAATCAGACCACACAATGTTTATATGACGGTTCTTATCTTACAGGAAGGCAGAGGTGTAGACACAAAGGTAAATTTGATGTGTTACATCACACTCCTCTTATCAGCTGAGCAGCACGCAAGCACAAATTCTTGTGAAATAAACATAAAATATCTAACAGAAGGGAATTGTAGAAGTTTTAAAGCTTAGGAACTCAAAGTCTTCAAAATGCTTGGTCCAAACATTACCATCCTCTATGGCAGTGAAACCGGAACTGCCCACGATATTGCAGAACAGATTTGGAAGCGCTCCAAAAGGTTTTAATTTGTTGCTATTTACTTGCGCATATACATGCTACTTGCTGTGATTGACTTACTGCTAATAACTATTAGTTAAAATTTTACCTTGTCTGTAGCTATTACAACTTTGAAAATCTTCAACGTGGTGATTTTGTATTTTACATTTCAGAATTAATTTGAAAAGTACTGTGGATGCAATGGACGATTACAATATAGAACACATTGTAAATGAAAAAGTCATGGTTTTTGTTGTTGCTACTGCTGGTCAAGGCGATACACCGGTGAACATGAAGAATTTCTGGAAGTTCCTTTTACGTAAAAATCTCCCAACGAATTTTTTTAGTAGCTTGAAATTCGCTGTATTGGGATTAGGAGATAGTTCATTTGAAAAATTTAACTTTGCTGCTAAGAAATTGAATAAACGGTTAATACAGTTGGGTGCAACTGAATTAGTACCAATTGGTTTGGCCGATGACCAACATGATTTGGGACTAGATGCTGTTTTTGGACCATGGCTGGAAGATTTATTTAATGAAATATGCGATCAGTTCAATTTGTCCAAAGAGAGTGTATATAAAGATCATGAGATAGTTCAAAGGTTCAATGTGAATGTTTTGGAGAATGAGCAACTGCCAGAAAATTTAAAAAAGGATATCTATCTTCATGAAGCTGAGAAAAACAAGAAGCTCATTACTAGTTTGGTAGCAGAAAATATTAGGACCACAACTCTTGACCATTTTCAAGACGTAAGACTTATCAAGTTCAAAGTTCCTGAAATGCAATACTCACCTGGAGATATTGTATATATCAAAGCCAAAAATTCTGATGCCCAAGTAGATAATTTTTTCAAGGTCTTGAATGACAACGGTGTAAATATAAATCCAAATATGGTAATTCAAGTATCAGAAAAAGAAATCAAACTGCCAATAGCCTTAGAGCCAATGCTGACGCTGAGACAAATTGTTCAACAGTATTGGGACCTCACATACAGACCAAAAAGATCGACAATGCACACCTTGGCGCTAATTAGTGATAATGAACTTGAGAAAGAAAAACTGTTTGAGTTTACAACAGCAACAGGTCAAGAGGAGCTCTTCAGTTACATAAATAGACCAAGAAGAAACATTGTAGAAGTTTTGAACGATTTTCCACACACAACCAGTAAGCTGGATGTAAAATTGTTGTTTGAAGTTATGGCACCTATAAAACCAAGAGCTTTCAGTATTGCATCAAGTTCCAAATGTACCAAAGATGAAATTCATTTGTTGGTGGCAGTTGTGCAGTATAAAACAAAGTTAATTGAACCTAGACTGGGTCTCTGCTCAAATTGGCTTGCAACATTGAAATCAGGCGACAAAGCTGTATTTTGGGTACAGAAAGGAACTTTCAAGTTTGACTATCAGAAACCTATGATTTTGGTTGGACCTGGAACTGGTATTGCTCCATTCAGATCATTACTGTTGGACAAAGCTACTGTTGATGGAGATTTGAGCTCATGCCTTGTCTTTTTTGGATGTAGAAATAAAGAGAAGGATTATCATTGTAAAGAAGATTTCGATATGTTAGCTGAGAAATACAATTTGAAAGTATTTTGTGCCTTCTCCAGAGATCAACCTGATAAAGTGTAAGTCAGATTTTATTAATAAGCTTAAAAATAAATGCTTACATAAATCAAGTTCTAAATTTTTGAAATCCTGATAGTTACTTACTTTTTTTTTTTATCAAACTTACTACTTATCAATTACAGATATTTTACTTTTTCTAATCAAGATTTAATCAATCAATTAGCTTTTTAACTTACATACAGTTTCCGTTAAGTAATTGAAAATTACTTATCAACTAAGAGTATCAAATACTCTTGAGTAAATTGAAATTTTGTTATGTAATAACTTCTAATTTATTATTTAATTTATTTTATTTTTCAGATATGTACAACACTTAATTAGACAACAGAGTCAAGTATGCTGGGAATATTTGCAGAGAGAAGGAAACATCTACCTAGCAGGAAGCTGTAAAAATATGCCAAGTGCTGTGAGAGAAGAGTTTGTGAATGTAGCCAAAACTCATGGTGAAATGAGCCAAGAGCAGGCTGAAAACTTTATTAGGACACTTGAGAAAACTGATAGATATCAAAGTGAAACATGGTGAAACACAGCATCTGTGATAATTTTATGAATCTAATGCTAGTGAGATTTATATGAAACTTTAGTAAGTTTTTTTACCAAATATAATAAATACTATTTTAAAAATTACCTCATTCACCTTCAACCGAATGAAAGCTTACCACATAATCATGACTATTTTTTAGATTTATGTTCTTTCTAAATCAAAAATTCTTCTCACCATTTAAAAACTATAGGTTGTTACTGCTACTACAGCAGTATCTTTTCAATATTTAAAAATTTAAATTATTCAGTAAGTCACAAATTGTTACTGCACCTGCACCTGTTATGCTGATATGGCTAATAAGCCATATCAACATAACAGGTTTTATATCAAAAACCTGTACACATGCCATGGTATATAAACATTGCCTTGGCTGAGGTAACAATTTACATCAATTTCACTCTTCATTACTAAAGATCACTATAATTAAACTCTATGATTCATGAGCATCTATAACTACTTCACTTATATAACTGCTTTAGGTCTTTCTTTTATCATTGACATTTTTCTCTTGATGCATCCCATACCTTCTATGAATGCAGAATGCCACATTCAATGCCAACAATTTCAAGAATTTACCAATAAAGCAAAGCTTTATGGAGAATACCGTGCGAGAGGTAAATTCATTTCAAAAATCACCAAAAAAAAGAGGAAATTAAGCAGTCATAGAAGTCATCATCATTTCGCGGAGAGAATCTCTAAAAATAAATGTACTCCAAAAAAGCAAAAGCGACTCATCGTTTCCTTTTTGCACGTGGTTCGCTCTCTCAGTTCGATAAGCCGCCCGCACATACAGACATACACACATCTACAGTCTATCACACAGTACACAATAAGAGAGAAAGAGAGATAGAGCAAGAAAGGAAGGGAGTAGTATGAAGCGGCGACGCGGCGCGCGGGCGCTGACCTAACCTAGTTCGTCTCGTCAGTCGACTCGCGCGCGTGCGACCGACAGGGTGCCGTTGCTGCGTTGAACCCTGCTCTGAGAGGAAGAGGATAGTTGAGGATAGTGCAATGGCGGGTACCTACACGAAGAGAGATTTCGGCTTGGGTCCGGAGGAGCAAACACTCCTCAAGGCCGAAACCAATGGTGGCACACGGATTCTACCCAGCAAGGGTGAGAATACTGTTTTTTTCTCGAGCCTCGTAGCTCGTGTGTACATATATTGTTTGACGAAGGTTGGAGCTGCAAAGAGAGACTCTCAAGGGAAAAAGAGAGAGAGAGGACTTTCTCCCTCTCTCTCTCATACACATACATAAACTCTGATGGATTTATTGTGTTTACCGCGACGCGGGTGATGTTTTGCTTGGGGATTGTTGTTGTTGTGCTGCAGAGATTACCAAGTAGAGGCTGATACTTTTTGTCTTATGTGAGGAATGAAACGTGGCTTGACCACGTTTTTTCCTTCTAATTCTCTCTCAAAGTCAAACACTTCAGTACAGGTACATTGCTCTCAAGTAAATGCAATGTCATGCTTCTCTCTAAGAGATGATGAGTTCAAAGACTTTTCAATTTTTTTCAATAGCCGTTGACAATTGTAATCTCTGCAGCGCTACATTGATTTCAATCTGATTGAATTAGAAGCATAATTTCATTGGCAGTACAGTATCGTTCATCAATGTAACCCATTATTCGTATAAATTAATCATCGAGCCCATATAGCAATTAAACTCTTAGCGTTGTGACTGCATCCATTCAGTCAATAATCAAATTGCCTGGCTTGGTGTGTGTGCATATATCACTTGCAATTTATATTTGTCCCAAGCTGGCTTGGCTGCCAGTTCATTGTACTGTCTTAGTACGGCTCTGTGGATTTTATGCCCTATTTGTGCTTGTTCCGATTCACTAGTCAACCATCTCTCTCTCTCTCTCTCTCTCTCTCTCTCTCTCTCTCTCTCTCTCTCTCTCTCTCTCTCTCTCCCTCTCTCGGGTAACTGTATTAAATGCAATCTGTTCTTTTTTTTTTCCTGTATCTCTGGGTAAATGAAAAAAAAAGTGAATCAATGCCACATCAATATCCAATTAGGGCCGCAACGGCTTGAAATAAAAAAAATGAAAAAAAAAAAAGGTCGCATCAATTGGACAAATTTGTCTTGTATAGGTATAGCGTTTTGACGCTATCTTATCTCTCGTTGCAATGACAAAAAGATGCGCTGATAACGACCCGAAAATTATGTGCAGGTCAAAAAGTTTCTCTATTCTTCTTGTCTCACGGTAATTTGTGCTTACTCTTTGAGTCATAAATGCTTGGAATTCCGTTTAGAAGAGAGAGAGAGAGAGAGAGAGAGAGAGAGAGAGAGACGAAAGTTGATGGGTGTTGATTGAGTCTATAAAGGCGGCAAGACTGTACAATGTTCGTTTAGTTTCGTCTATATGGGCAACGAGGAAAAAGACACGGCGAATGCCGTCAATTCTCAAGAATTCGTACTTTTCATTGCTCCTCGTTCATCAGAGAAAAGGAATTAATTTTTTGCACACGTATTTTTCGTAGAATTCATTTTGCATGAATTGGATATTGTAGATTTTATACAAATTTAGTATTCTTAGTCACTACAACAGTTTCAGCAAAAATGACACAATAACATTTTTTATTAACAATAAAAAAAAAATTCCACGCTCATTTTGCACGCAAAAAATATCGTTCGTTCAAGGTGTTGTCACCGGAATTTATAATTCAGTAATAATATACATACAATAACACATACACTCCGAAATAATTTTGCGAGTATTTACGCAGATGGTTTGTCACCGATAGATTCTGTAATTAAAATTCGCAATAATCCAAGGTCAATTTCGTTTCGATGTAAACTGCGATTTTTCGTAAAATGAAGTTGTTATTTATTATTTAGCAAAACCGTCTTTGTAAAAGCTCGATGTACCAAACTAAATATTTCGTAAAACTATAAGAAAACTAAAACATAAAAAAAAATGATCAAAAGCATGTCCTTTTCTTTCAACAACACTCGACCACTGTATGAAATTCCTCACATGCATATATAACCAACTCGATCCAGAAGAATTTCAACCGCGACTAAACACTTTTTCTACTATCTCTGATAATCAAATTACATTACGTTTCGCATCCATTTCTTAACAAACGGTTCAACAAACCCTTTCACACACTAAAAAAAAGGTGCAGCTCCAACGTGACTTAAAAAGAGATCGTGCACAGTATAAAACTGGGTTACAATAATTTTTTTTTCTTTCTTTTTTACTTCACATTATTGTTTCTTTGCAAACGTGTTGCTTTTTACAGAGAGCCGGGCGCACTTGCGATATAATACCTTTGAGCACGACGGTAATTATTTTTCTCAAATATACCTCAAACATCTAGAATAAAGAATCACATTGCCAGTACAAAAAAAAAATCATATTTCACTGACTCATCGCGCTCTAAAAAAATAAAAGACACCCACATTCTTCTTCACATCCAATGAAAATCAACGTCCATCGATAGAAATTTTTTCCGATATAAAAATCTCTTTATCAATCCGACCAGAGCGAAAGAGAGAAGATAATTAAAATTGATTTTATCAAACTATGCGATAGCCCGGCACACACCGAAATCTGGCGCGTGATTATAGGAACATATAGCAGTCACAAACTCGACGTTCGCGGTGATATATCCGCTCTGCACACACACACGCGCGGTCATTTGATCTTGTCACGCGCGGAAGATTCATTGCACATGGTGTTATAAAATGTCCCTCGGCGAGGAGCGCATCGCGAGTTTTTTTTTTTTTTTTCAGCTGGTTTGACTCGAAAAGAAAATTGCTTCTATATAGCCAAATCAACGAAACGGCGATATGAGTGACAAGGGAATTCAAACGATTTATAATGACGAAAAACAGGTTTCAGGTAACAAAAAAAAAATGAAATTCCGGTTTGCATGTGTAATGTAACGGAGTTATGTCGCATCGTTTACCGCTATTTTCAATAAAACTGCATTGAAAATATTTTTTCGTCGCGCGTAATAAAAGCGACGAATAAAACACCGTCGTTTTTTTTTTATCGGAGATCGCGGTGTGTAACGAAATAGTCGCTGGCCCGTGTCGGTCAAGCGTGTTAAAACGAGAAAAAAAAAACAAAAAAAAACAAGACAACTACCAGATAATAAAAAGTTCATGTGTATACGCGCGGTCGACTGGAATTATACATTTAAAATTTTTTTTATCGATTGTAAATTTTGTAAATATGCAAATCGATGCACTCAACTCAACGCACAGCTTAATTAATTGCAATTCTTTCATTATCGCGCAAATGAACATTGTAATAACTGTCATGTTATTCGAAATAATTACACTGCATCATATAATATATATTACGTAATAACTCGTCGGTGCAGTATTTTGTTTTTACCCCACAAATATACAAGTAAATTATATCTACAGGTTTCGTCGATGATATCACACACGAAATACTTATGAATATACATCACTTCCCAGAATTCTCTTTTAATAATTCACCAGCATTTAACTACCAAACTAAACGTGAAAAATTCGAGAATAATCAGAAAAGATATAGATATATAAAAGCAAACGCTTGTATAACACTCGTCGAAACATCTCTCCCCTTTCTCGTAGCAGCTATTAGCATCATAAAAAAAAGAAAAAGCTTTTTTGGCATTGTTCGCGTTTGCTCTTTTGACTCGCATCCGGATCTTGCATCCCTCACACACACACACACACATACACAAGCTATACACGTACACACATACACAAGCTATACACGTACATACACGTATAAAGACAGATCGCGGAGAGATGAGATGAGAGAGAAAGAGAGAAAGAAAGAGAGTATGAGGTAGAGAGAGAGAAAAAGGAGTCTATGGAAATTCTTTCAAGGTGCAGAACCAGTTAGACTGTCGCCGGGATGGGAAGGAACTGATAGGCCTGACGACGAGCTCAACTTCAAAGGCGTCAACATGGACCTCGAACTTAATCCACCCAGAGATAGGTAAGGAACTTTTATACGTGTGTAATGTATTTATATAAAAAAAAGCCCTTTTAATTTTCGACGAGGTTATGCCACGTGCAATCATCCAATAATAATTTCCGATGCACCACGCACGCGGATGAAAATAACATTTTCGTCGACCTACTTTACACACATCGCACGCCCCAATGTTGTTAAATAATCAATCGACGCTGCGAGAGCGAGATATAAACGTATACGAAAATTATTCAGTTTCCGCGACCGCTGTGCCATAAATGCGTTCACCCCAAATAGATGGCATTGTTGTTAAAGGACGCGCAAAAATTTACAAGGGGGGAAAATAGGCTGTCATTATCCCGGTTTTTCTCGGAAGTAAAAGTGCCGTTCCGTGATCGCGTGACTTGGCTGTATAGTAAAAAAAAAAGTAATATACACTCTAGTTTCGCGAATAATTGATAAAAAAAATTAAAGAAGAAAATTTTTTCGTTGTGCGAGATGACGGCAGTGTGCAAAAAAAAAAGAAAAAAAAATTGACACTCGTGCGCAGCGGATCGTTCAATTTTCTCATTAGAATAATTCGAGTGATGACGCGACAGTCATTTTCGATCGTGAACAATTGGCTTTGCGAAAGAGAAAAAAATAAGACGAAAAAAAAAAAATTGATCGGTGCTAAATTTTCAATTTTCGTTCGCAGATTAAACATCGTGCTGCTGATAATGCTGCTGCACGGTATCGGCGCCCTTATGTCTTGGAATATGTTCATCACAGCCAAGAAGGTAAAAGAAAAAGATAATGTTTTATCGTTCATTGTGTATTCACTTTGCTAACGTTTGTTTTCTTTTTATCTTGTAGTACTTCGTCGAGCATAAATTAAACAAAACTGTAATTGGTCCTGATTCCAAGTTAGATGAATACTTCCTTGAGTCCGCTGGGCTGTGTGCACAGGTGCCCAACTTGGTGTTCAATTGGTTGAATATATTTCTGCCTCTTGGGTAAGTAATATTTTTTAAATATTTTATAAAGCTTTCAATGAGTTACGTATTGAATACCCTCTTTATAAATTACATCATTAATCCGCATAAAAAGCCATTTAACTCCTTGATCGACCATCAAGCTTCAACAATAATAATTCAAAGTAGTCTTCCCCATGAACCCGTCAATTTTAATAAACGAGCGTCAAACGTTTTTGATTTGCAGAGGTAACCTGACGACGCGAATAGTATGGGGAATCTTCGTGCAGGTCGTCATCTTCGTGGAAACCGTGATATTGGCGATGGTCGACACGTCCTCGTGGGCACCAATATTCTTCTGGGTCACAATGGTGTCCATTGTCGTGTTGAACAGTGAGTTCGATAATACGCTAATTATGACACCGCTAACAATGTCCAATTATTCTTTCGTTAACGCGCTTGCTTTGTTCGTTTTTTTTCCAGCCTCCAACGGTATTTACCAGAACTCGGTGTTCGGCATGGCTGCGAAACTGCCGGGGAAATACACTGGAATTGTGGTTCTGGGATCGGTAAGTTAAACAAAAAATAAATAAATAATTTGTTGAAAATTAATTTTTTATTGTTCTTTTTTTTTATTAGAATCTCAGTGGAGTGTTGACATCTGTAATAAGCCTTCTAACGACTTACTTCGCGCCAAACCACAGAACCTCGGCGATCTACTATTTTATAACGGCGCTGTTCGTGCTGTTGGCCTGCTTTGATACCTACTTCGCGCTGCCGATTAACGTGAGTACATTAATTCGCGCACGCTGGTCATTTCCTCTGTGCACATGTAATTTTTTTTCCTTGGAATTATACCGAGTTTTTTAATTGGGTTTTTGGAACGAATTATTGAAGTTTATTTTTAATTAAGCTTGCATTGTTAAAATTATTAAAAGAAAACGAACCTAGCTACAGATTGAATGAATCGCTATGTGGTATTAATGAGATTAAAATTCAAAAGATTGACTGATAAATTCGCAAGCGAATATAGAATGAAGTGGGTTCAAAAGTCTCCGATTATTCGCATTGAATCTGATAACGAGTCAAGTATTTTAGAATCAGCGATAATATAACAATCGAAATTTCTTAATTATCTTCACACATCAACGACTTAAAAATAAATTTCAGCGTTTCTATCGCTACCACGAGTACCTCCACCAGAAAGAAGCCAGGAAGAAAAAGTTGGAGTTGCACGGTCGCGACGTTTCCCAACGGCCACCACTGTGGAGAGTTTTCAGACAATGCGCATTGCAATGCTTCAACGTCTGGTTCGTTTTCTTCGTCACGCTCACGCTCTTCCCGTCGGTGCAGTCCGAAATCAAGCGCTCGAGCCCCGATTTTATCGTACCCGCCAACATCTACGACACCGTCATGTGCTTCCTTACATTCAACGTCACCGCTATGCTTGGCAGCTTACTCGCGTCGCTCTTCCAATGGGTAAATATTCTCGTTATAAATTATATCATCAATATGAAATGCAACGAAACTAAAAATCTCTTTCGTACGCAGCCGAGCAAAAAATTCGTCATCGTTCCAATCTTGTTGCGCGCTGCATTCATCCCACTGTTTTTGATTTGCAACTACTTGCCAAACAACGCCAGCCGAACACACATATACATAAACGATGACTGGATCTTCTTTGCTATCGCCGTAGCGATGGGTCTCTCAAGCGGTTACTTCTCGTCCGTTGCCATGATGTACTGCTCGACGTAAGTTTCGAACCGCGCCACGATTAGATAAGGATACCCTCATTATTGATTTTTATCTGCCCTCGTAAATATTTTTATTTATTGGATGCTTTTATCTTTACCGTAGAACTTTTCATCGAAGGTTTACGAACCGCGGAAAAAGTCGCTGGAAAATTTCGAAAATATTTTCAATGTTTGTCTTTTTTTTCAGCACCGTGGAGCCTCAATACGCATCAACGGCAGGAATGTTCGGCGCCGCCTTTTTGGTTACCGGTGTCTTTTCGGGTATTGTCTTCTCCTGGGCGGTACCTACGATAGTGGCGTATTTCGGTTAATCGCGCAACTGCATTGAAAAAGCCGCGTAGATCTCACAAAAGCTCAGAAAAACAGGAGAACGAAAGAGCGAGAGAGAGTGTGTGCATGTACCTCATCAAAACTCGAGCTTCAAAAAGGAATGAAAAGGGAAGGAAGAATGACTTGTTCTCTGTTATTTTGTAAAATCCTGTTGCGCCATTGCGTCGCGATTGGACTGATTTGTTGAAGATTTGACACGCGAATGAGTGAAAGCGAGAAAGAAAGAGAGAGAGAGAGCGAAGTATGATAAGTCTGATAAATCATCGGTATATATACATAATATATTTTATTCATTCGAGCGTTCGTCGTAGCATTTGTGTCAACGGTTATTGTGTATGCGTGAGACGGAGGAGAAATATAAACGTTGAGAATCTGTACGTTATTTCTGGAGGTAACGAGTATCAATCTTTGAACGACTCTCGATTTATATTTGTAATTCAAGCGCGATTTCTACGCGTACTTTTATGAATTTCGTATGCGCATACACAAATTTGTATAGGCTTAGGCTTTGTAGCTTTGTCGCTGTATAATTGTGTAGCTTTCTTGTGTAGTATGTTCATCTCCTCTGTTTTTAATAATGCGCCAACTCGACTATTGTTTAACATCTGAACTGAAATTTTACCACTTTTGTGTGTATGTGTGTTTTTAAACGTCGTACAGATTGTCAACCTTTGCGTATTAAGGGAGGGATAAAAAACGCTTTTTACTTGATAAAAACATCATAGCACAGCTGGACCAAAAAGCCTTATAAACGTTGAGAGAGCGCCAGCGATGTTAATTAAGTAAGCTATCAAGCCGCTTGTTAAGCACATGTGTATCATAACGTAAAATCAGAAAAAAATAACAAATGTGTACATTTTACAGCGAAAGAACATCTTTCATGAACAGTGCAAACGCTGCCATAGACTTAAATACGTTTTCTCCATTGATCGAAGCAGAATATTGATGATGAGATTTTTATTATTGTAATACATTTTTATACCGACGTTTTTATCTTTATACGTAACACTACTACTTATTGTTTTTCTTTTTTAAAGATTTGCGGTTAGGCGTTCAATCGCGAGTATATAGTACAAGTGCACATCACTTCTTTTAATACTTAAACAAATCACGTCTCGAAATCTATATACATATATATATATATATATCACTCACCATTTTTGGCATGACTAAACTATGAATCTATACGAGTCAGCTTCTCTTTGACAATCACGTAAAGTCTTTTTCTTTTCATTTTGTAGTTGAATTATAGATTGAATTTTCGTGTGAAAATTTTTACAGTTTTCAACCGTTCACTTGAGAGCTTACCTTTATTTGAAGTGTTCTTTTTTGTTGAGTCTTAGAAAATTAGTTTTATAGTAGATTTTCTTTTAGTGTTAAGATATTAGTCTGGTAATTAATTTTAACTTTGATTCTGCTCAACATATCCACAACTTTTTCATACTACATTCATTAGAACTATTCTAGAGATAAATCAAAAAATTTTCTCTACACATGTCCACAGCTATTCCTCACAATTCTTCAAATCATATATACCATTTTAACTCTATTTACTATTGAAACATTGTGGTAATAGTTTTAAAATCGTCTTAATCATTTTAGCTTCAATATAACTAATTTATTCTCCATGTCGAAATCGCTCCACAAAAACATATGTATCACGTATACGACTTGTCTATCTCTCACTAGATTTTTACGTCTCGAAATGATAAAATACTTTTTAGAGTGTGGAAGTATATTGTCGGTACAAATTATTTTGTTAAAGACGTTTAATAATAATAGTATTCTGAAACAATTTAAAGTATGAATAATTGTACTCAAAGATGGTTCATATTATTTTATATTTTAACTATGCGATATAGGCGATTTTAGATAGCAGTAAAGCTTAGTCCAATATCCTTGTAGAAGGACAATCCTCTCCAACAAGCAATGCAGACAATAAATTCAAGAAGTAAAAAAGGCAAGAATGAAAAAATTCGATACGATCCGATTTTACTGAATAATAGTGCGTCGAACACTGATATCTAGAGTAGATGGAATATTTTTATATATGTGTCGATTCAGTCACCGAGTGTGTATTGTTGCATTTTTTCATTCACGTTAGTTTTAGACTTTGACTTTCTTTTTTTTAAGATGGAAATCAAATATATACAAAACCTCGCCAAAGTCAGCAAATTGCGTTTTCGCTGCGAGCAATAATGTCGATTAGGTTTTTTTTTCGTTGTGTAACCAATTGTAAAGAAAAATGAATGAACATTGCGCGTTCGTCATTGAAAAAAAAACCAAATTCATCCATTCAGCATTGTCAAATTAGAAAAGTCCATAGTTAAACATACTCGCGTATGTATATGTGGAAATTTCATGCTGTTTCCATCCTATTAAGTAGGTAAAAAAAAAGTTGAAATAAATGATTATATAAAATGAAAAGTGTCTACATGATTTATATCCTCAATTGATGCAAAAAAATACACATGATTGATAGTTTACTGGAAAATATATTTTATTTTTTACGTGATAATTTTTTTTATTTTTTACAGTTACGTTCAAAATTAAACAGTATGAATGATAATCTACATAATCAGAAAGAAAAAAATCCTTAGCCTAAGAGTGAGATAATAGAGAATAATATCCTAGATGTGTATGATACAGGTTGTGCTTCAGTACCTTACATGACGTAAACCTTCTCGATTTTCTTAAACGGGAATACTTCTTTGGTCTTTGGACAGATCACAGTGCCATTGTTTTCCTGTGCCATTTTCTCCAGAGCCTGAAAATTTTAATACGTGAATTCTCGTTTCTCAAGACAATTACCGTAAAACAATAATAATAATTACCTTCTCGCCGTAGACGTAACCGTTGGGCATCATCATAGGCTGATTGTACTCGTTAAGTGCCTTGCCACTGATGCTACAGACAAGTCGCGACTGAGAGCAATGAGCGAATGGCAAGGGGGTAGCCAACTCGTTAAGACTCTCGCTGCATACCGGGCAGCTTGGATTTTTACCCTCCTTGTTGGCGCTGTAACATTGTGGTGTTTTGAGGGCTGAGAGACCTGCCTGTAACGCCACGGTGAACACGCTTTGACTGGCCAACTGGAATAGTCTGTAGTTTTCGTGGCGAAACTGTTCTATCAATCTGTCCCATCTGCAAATTCAACGAAATCATTAATACTCGATAAACAAAAAAGTAAACCGTTTTAAGTTTAAAATGTACTTACCGTTTTTCATCCAGCAAATCCTTGTAAGGACTGTGTTGAGGATCGGCTGGGAAAGCCAACTGTCCCATGCAAGCTTGAATCTCCTGCAGCTGGTAATCCTCGTAGTTGGCGAAGCATCTGCGTGCGTGCATCACCGCGTCGAGTCGTCGATCGGCGCGCACGAGTTCGATGAACTCCTGGACACGCAGATTGAACTCCATGGTGCTGCCCAATTTGCGCAATTTCGAGCGATTGTCATGGCACCAACCGAGGCATCGAGCTGTCTCGTGATTAGCTAAGGATTTCTCTACTTCTCGCGATACCATAAAAACGTCTGGAATTCAGATTTTTTTTGTTACAGTGCTGTGGTGAAATTGAGTTGTTATACCTGATTGTAAAGTACGTATATAAGTTTTGAGCTTACGTGAGAAGTTGAGTCTACAATGATATAATGAGATAAGAAAGATTGAAAAACAATGAAAGTACCTATATTAGTCAAATCTCTGAGATCACTAGCGTCTGCTAATTTCATGGCAGTTTTGTAATATCCTTTCCGCAAAAAGTACTCCACCAGCATTCTGTCCAGTCTCTGTCTTCTCCACTGGTTTATTGCACTGGGTGATGTGTTGGCGTGTTCCTTCAGGTGATCCAACCTCCGCTTGCACACCATACCAGCCTGCATTTCTTCATTGATGGACTCCTCGGCTTTCCTCTTCAACACTTGGAGCTTTGCCACTACACCACCTAACAAACGAGTTATCTCACCAGTGGCAACACCATTGCCATCATTTTTCAAACCTATCTTTTCCAGTTCATACGCTGCAGTCTGCACGTGGGACACTTCACGGTCTAAATTCTTCTGAGCTGAGCGATACTTTTTATTCAACAGTTCGTATGGCACCTGAAATCAGAGGTAATAGTGTGCTTTTGTGCTTTATTGATTATTGATTAACTTTGAATTTAATTTTAGGTTAAGTGGTTGATTTGGAATATCTTGGATTTGCATAATTAAAAAACTACTCTATAAGTGCTTAGATTTGTCCTTGCAATTATTGATTTTTTCTGCAAACAAAATTATTCCAATCAAAGAAAAGTGAGGAACAAATTTTTTTTTTATGTAGCTCTCTGGAAAATTTTTGCAAAGCAATTTACCAAAGATCAATTACTTAATCATTTATCCATATAGCATATCCTTTCCATAAATTCTCATACTAAGTAGCTATTAACTAGTAATAGAGCTGCAAGTCATTCTCATTACAATACTGAAAAGCTACACCCATCTGTGTTTTAGAAACCATTCGTTAATCAATGTGCAAACTACTTGAAAGTAGATATAATATTCAAGTGCAGGAATGACTCATGCATGCAACAAACGAACTCGTTATCACACTGGTGAAAAAAAAAATTTCCACAGTGGAAAATTGACAAAATGCCAATAATAGAAGAAAAAAAAATGAAAGTTATCGCCAAGTATCACGCGATAAACAATGGATCATTGTATCGATTCTTCCAACATCAGATGAAACAATCGGGCCAAAGAGAGAAAAAAAATTGAAAGTGCGCATTAAAGAAATACAAAGAGCGTATAATATCCGAAATAAACAGACGGGCGTGCATCCGTAACAAAGAGAAGAGAGAGGAGATTGTGAGGGGAGGGGGAACCATAAGAATTAAAGAGCTCTAAGCGCGACAAACACAAAGGCTTTCTCTCGTATGGGGCCTGAATATTCACTTTGGTTGAATGTTTATTTACCTTGAGCGTGGGATGCTCGAGGCTTTTGACGTCCGACATGGCGAGGTGTGTCCTTAGCTCAGCCACAACTACCTCATAGGTCCCACAACTGCACGACAACGACGACGTCTTGCACACGTTGTTATGCACTTTTTTTTTTTACTTCACGGTCAATCTTGTGTCATCGTAGCGAGTCTTTATGCGTATTTGTGGATGGAATTGAAGTTGTTTTATCACACACGCGCTCTCGATACCTCTGATAAAACTTTTTAATACCTTATTTCGATAAGAGATTTATACGAAGTCGTTTCGTTCGCCTTTCACGCTATTACCTGCTATTACCTACTGAAGTTCGCACAGCTGATCCGAGCACTCAACGCAGCAGCGCGCAGACACGACACGACACAACTGTATATAGTAAACAGGGAGTGGGAAGGGGGGAGGGCGAAAGCTAAATAGTCGGGATTAGGCTGCGTACACAACGCTCGTGCATGCGTGCGTGATACCGAATTACCGAACAATCATTTTTAACATTTTTACAAAATAATTTGTAACCTCAATACATATACTTAATGCGTAATGTCGAAATTGTTCATCATTAATTATATTCTACACGATATCAAACATTTGTAGCAAGTTTTATCGATTCTATCAATTTCATTGCGATTTTTTTTACCTAGGCTGCTATTAAGAAAAGAATTTGTGGTACATTATACATGCTTGTTTGCATGAGTATCAAAATGAAGACTACCTATAAATAAGAGGGCTAATTATAAGTCGAAAAAAAATTACTAAAACTGCGATTTTTTTTAGAGATTTAGTAAATTAAAAAATATTAATTACAAATAATTTTCCGAATAAGGTGAATTGAAATTTACTTCCTATGAGTCAAGTTTTACAAATTCCGTAAAACCCGTAGAACTGCTGTAACTTCATCGTGCGAGAAACTTCAAAACTCGCATTTCCTCCAAAATATGAACGCAGCTTGTTGATAGATAAGAGCCGCGTGTGTTTATCGTTTGCCGCATGCGCGTTCGATCCTCGCTCGCAAGCTCCACACACTCGTCGTCCGCTCCCCCTTTATCGTTGTTCCGCTCTGCTGCAGGGGATGAATGGGGGATGCACAAAGCGCGCCTCGTTGATATACTATTGATCGCATAGATTACTTTCTTTGTTCTGGAATTTATTTATTTTTTCCTGCTTATTATATTGATCTTTTTAGGTAGGTGCTTATCGGATAGAGGTGCAATTACCGTGCATTGTTATGATAAATCGATAAATGTCTACGGAACTGCTGGATGATTTCAATTTTGCTTTGATTAAATTGCTTCCGTTGCAGAATACATTTAGAACTATTCTTTTAAAAACACTATATTTATAAATCCACAGTGGTTAACAAAATGAAAAACCGTTTGCATCACAAATTTGCTAAATTATTATTTTTTACAATATTAAAAAAATCAGTAATAATTGTGTTCAATTTCGGAATAAAAAATTCTCGTTTATTTATAAAAAATTATTTATAATAATTTTATCACTAGGAGCCTTCTAGTCTTCGTTGAATTTTTTTTTTTTTGAAGGCTTTAAATACAAGAAACTACAATCGATTGTTAATTATATAACCAGCGATTGCTACATAACCAGCGTATAATATAAATTTATTTTAATAGTAATTAATTAAAATCTATTTATTAATTGAAGTAATATAATTAACTAGATATTTACGTATATTGCTCCGAAAAATTCAAATTTTCCCACTTCGTGTTTGCGGCCATATTGATAATGATTTCCGCTTATTTTTATTTTTCTTCCGCTGCTGTATTTTTTGAATATTCATTCATTTGTATCCCAAATTATGAAAAAGTTATTTTTTGAAATAATCAATCTCCTGAGCATATAAAATGTAATAACAAACTGCGGAAATAAAATACATCTTGATCTCACGCGACTTTCGCCGCTACCCGGCCTAACGCCATGTTCTCTGTTCGTCAAATGTATGCATCGCATTTCACGCAATAAATCCCTCATCCACACCTCCTATCAATCGTCAATTTTGAAATCTCAATCCTCGTTTAATTAAAAAATTCGTCATTGTACGATAAATCTCGAACAAACGCACGAACAATCTTCATCCAAGCGCGGCATTTCCTGCGCAAAGTCTCGTAAGCCCCGTAGTACTTCCTGTTTGTCAAGCAATCGTAATCGCGTCGTCAATTGGTCAATCCGCCAATCAACGCCATTCAATTTTCACGTCCCTCTGACGGTCGCTTACGGCATAGCTGAGCCGGCCATGTTGGCGAGAGAGACGAGCGGACGCCGATCGTTATTCTGCAGCGTGCAGTCTTCGCAGCAACAGCTTCGAGTGTGGCACAGAACAACGATTTCCCGTTGACGGCCACGAGTTTTTTGCACACGACGCCACGCGCCGACCATCATCCAGGTGAGAATACCACACTTGAAACTCCCGTTTTTCTATCTTAGTTTTTTTTCTCTTTTTATCGAAAGACGTTTTACAAGAAACCGTCACAGCTTTCCGCGTCTCGAGAGTGTTGGCTTTTCCGCAACGCGGTGTGTGATATATGTGGGGGTTCCGTCGGTGTGAGTTTGTTGTAGTGTACCAACACGTACACGCGTGCGCGTTATCGATAACATATCCCGGTATTTTTCCTATATACGCCCACGTCGCCCTCGTCGTCGTCGTTGGTGTTATGTAAGCAGATGTAAGCATTTGTTGATGTTTGTAATTTGTTTGCGCGTTGAAAAGCAGACGGTCACGCCGTGTCTCATTGCTGAGTCGGCGGAATCACCTACACGCGCAATGGCCGCTGAGCATTTCATTTGGCCTCCGAGTTTCTCGGATTAGTCCGATTACGGGAATGCAATCAATAAACGTTACGCGATAAGTGAGTTTGTATATGTGCGCGTGTGTTTGTAGTATCCGTGTGTAGTAGTGTAAGAATTAGGTACGCATAAGCGGATTTTCTCTCTAATCTACTTTTGCCGCGTCGTTTTTGTGAAGCCATACTAGAAATTGCAGATAACGCTGCGCACGATAAGTTAGTACACATACTGCCCGATTTGGAGTAACAGCGCGTTCATTGCGAAAAACGGGAATTTACGTGGAAAACGTGAGTGAACTGGGGGAATCGATTATTGGATGAAAAACACGCGGGTTTCACGGCGGAAGGACGCGCGGCGGCGGCGGCCATTTGCCGGCATCTTTTGCGCGCGTGGCGGCAAGACCTTTTCGAAAGGGAGAGGGACGATCCGTTTTGGAGCGACGCGCGTTTACGGCACCGTTAGCTCAGAACCTCAGAAGGCAAATATATATATGTACAGGATATATATAGAGGGAGAGGGAGAAAGTGGCGAGATGGTCTGAACGCGGAAAGCTGTGTCGGTGTTGACGAGCGTGTAACTAACTTTTAGATAGAATAATTGTATTTTTTTTCTGTATTAATTTAGTTGATTAATGTTTCTACATATATCAAATTATTGCCAAAATTTTTGGATATTTGTTGATAAAATATCGACTGATACGGAAGAATTGATCGCGATGCCGCCGCAGGAATTCTGAGGAATCCTGTTGTTTAAATGTCATATGTTTTGTTCTGTTTTAATTTGTCCATAAAGAATGAGCACCCGAGTATTCGTTGGCGGTCTAACTTACCGGGTGCGAGAGCGCGACCTCGAGAAGTTCTTCCGGAAAGTTGGTAGAATACGAGAGATATCCATGAAGAACGGATTTGCCTTTGTGGTAAGTCGGCGAACGCCATGTCATTCATCTTCGTCTTTTTTGTTTCTTGTGTTTCCAGTATGGTAGGGACAAGGGTCTATGTCGGTGGGCTTCCATACGGCACCAGGGAAAGGGATCTCGAGAGATTTTTCAGAGGCTACGGACGTTTCCGTGATGTCCTCATCAAGAATGGCTACGGCTTTGTCGTAAGTATAATTAACCAACACGCACGCAGGACGAAAAAGGCATCAACGACCTACCTGCCTGCCTGCCTCCTCATTTGCTTTTTTTTTTCGGCGGAGGAGGAGGTGGAGGAGGATGAGGAGAAACGGAGAGAGGGAGGCTGATAAGCGCAGCTGTTATCGCTGACTTTAGCCGTCACACTTTTAGCAGTGGACGGTTTCTATTTCTTTTTGTTGTTTTTTTTCCTTATCGATGAACTTTATTCTTTGTGTATATATTTTGTCGCAAGTTTTTATAGCCGACATGCATCCTTGGCCCTACTGTTTATTTATCAAAATTTATATTTTTTATTATTTTTTGTTATTATTGAAATAATTGAAGCATTATGAAAATTAGAAAATTGTTTTTCCGAACTGGCAATTAAAATGATCAGGCTAAATGTGCCATTTCTCTAGATATCTATTTAATTTCTGTTAAATGGACATGCAATTAACTTTTTTCTAATAATTTTTTTCATGCTTTAATTTATTTTATTTTTTGTTCAAAACAAGTTGCCTAATTTGACTTTGAAATTCTTTTTATTTCAAGGAGCAATATTAATTTACCATTAAGTTCAAATTAGGCATGTTTTGATCAGTTTAATCAATTTCAGTTTTATATGATAAATAATCTAATTATATCGAGAAAATTACATACATTGTAAATAAAGTTATTGCTAGGATGTGGTAATATTTACACTTGGCTTTTGTTTCTCCCACAGGAATTCGACGACTACAGGGATGCAGATGACGCAGTTTATGAGCTCAATGGAAAAGAGCTTCTTGGAGAAAGGTAAAAGTTTGTCAAAATATATTCTATCACTCTTTGGTAACTGGGATAATTCTGTTAGCATGCTGTCTCTAGATAAACCATAAATCCATTTGTTTAAAATCAGTTACTCAAAACTAAATGTTACAAATTTATGCTAAACATTGAATAGTTCAATTTTCACTTACATCTGTACATTATCTCAAGAATTTCCATGCTTCATTATACTCATTCTTTTACTTTTCAATGTTTGGTAAATCTGATTCTCCATATGGTCAATGTTTCGTTAATTTACTTTTAGTAGATAGAAATCAATGAATGAAAGTTTTATGGCCTAACTTTTCTTTTATACTGAATTGTTGATGATAGTTCGCAAGTTCTTGCTTTGTTCAATAATTTATCATCAACTTAAAGCACATCTATTTCATAACATCTGTGTCAAGGCAAAGCCATATTGATTTCATCTTTTCAACTAAATCAAAATCAAATTAACATTTATGCATGATTCGAATACTGTGCTACTTCATTCAATTAAATTAAGCTCCAATTTTTCATTTCAAAGCCTTTTTTTGTTCTTTTTTCATACAATTTTACAAGAATGCTACCAATTTATGCTGTGATGGTGTTATTTTTTCCAGATATAATTTTCTCGCCTATCAGTTTCTGTTCAGATATCAAAAGTGTGCTTCTCTTTTATTTTTTCAGACTATTCATAATTTTCTTTTATCTATTGAACTCTTGTTAATTTTTCATATCATAACACTGATATAAAAACAAAATTGTCAATGCATGAAGGACTTTTTCGTTAACGTGGAGCTCTGTTTATGACTATGTAACAATCCTATGTTAAAGTAGTTGAGTAGCATAAAATGGTAATGTTTTCTTTTCTTTTCTTCATAGTGTTATTAATATTTATAAAAATATTTAACAATATTTTTAACATACCCCAAATACCCCGAGAAAATTGTCGAATTTTCATGAAAGAATGCATTGTTCTTAAAGAAATTTTGTAAACATCCAGATGAACAATGAATCTTTAGAACCAGTGCAGTGTGACTTACCGCCATTTTGAACTACTTCCATCAATTACCCCACTGGAAGTTATATGAATTATTGAAATGAAAAAATTTAACACACCTCACAATTAAATTACCGACAGTTCAATTTCAAAATTTTGATTGTTTTTTTTTAATTATTCAATGAAAAGCTCAAGTTGCATAGGTTTTACTATTTGCCTTTTTCCAATTGTGTCTATATTTTTGTAATATAGACACAATTGATACGATTAATGATAGATTGGAGAAGATTAGTTGATAGAAAAAGGCAAATAAAAAAACGCAATATGTAACTGAAGTAAAGTTATTTAAAAAAATTAATGGTCGTTTTCCTAGGACTGGTTGTAAGTTGCATTTGAAAGCAGCCTTGAGATGTTCGAATCAATGCCAGCACAGTAAAGTGAAACAGAAAGTTAAGTAAGGCAAAGAGAGAAAGAACTGAAGAAAAAAAAATGAGAGGAAAGAGAACTAATAGAAGTTGAGCGCGTTTGTCGAGGCGAAATGGGCTGAATTTCGAGGAATTGTTTTGTTGCTAGTTTAATCGGTTGTTGACTTAGATCGGGGTGTTTTTGTTGGGTGTGTTTCAGAGTGGCGGTGGAGTTAGCGCGGGGTGGTAATTCAGGGAGGCGCGGCGACCGTGGCTACGGGCGCTCACGCTCCTGGAGAGACAAGTAAGCATAAATTTACCTTTCACTCTATTCCCCGTTTTTTTCCCACCTGTTACAGAATAACCGTCGAGAGGGCGAGGGGCACCCCTAGGGGTAGCGACCAGTGGCGTTACGGTGACTCCCGTGGTGGTTACGGCGACTCGAGGCGATCAGCGTAAGACCAAAGCTCACCCAAACAATTTTTGTTTTTGTTTTTCTTCTTTTTTTTTTTTACTCAAAACCAATTCCCCCAATTCAACATTTTACAAAATATTTTTTTTACTACTGTTTTCTCATTTCTCTTTTTTGTCAACGGTTCGCGTCGCGATCGTGGGTTGCCCTTGATAATTTTTTTTATTGTCGTTTTTGAGTGTTTAATTTTTTTACAAGCAAGTTCAAGAAGTAAGTTATGAACAAGTTATACTTTTAAATTAAATTTTGTAATTTTTTTCGAAATCGGTTGTCTTGGATTTGGCAATCTTTAGAATCAAAGAAATCGTCCGATATTGATTTTATTATACCAACGATCATTCTTTTTCAATAAATAATAATACTGACGAAAATAACAAAACTGATATACCCAACTATTACCACGTACGTCTGTCAAGCAAACTAACAGTATGTTTGATGTTTGTGTCTGTTACAGCCGAGACGATATGCGACACGAAAGGTACGCTATGCTGCATTGTGAGAAAGACACATTCTTTTTTTTTTTCAATTCAATTGCAACAGGTGATCGTTTGTGTGCCTGTGCAATGAATGCTCTTTTCACTTTATTATTATAATTAGTTTCTCTTTTTTTCTTGTTTGACTTTTTCCACTCTTATTTCACGTAGTTGCTTGGAATTTTTTTTTTTTACTTTTTTATTATTATTTTTGTCACCATAATTTCTGTTCACATGACATCCCTTTTTGCAGAGATAGTGTGAACAGAAACTCAAGGACCTCATCTAGCTACAAGCAATCATTGCCCAGGTACATATAAATCAATTTTTTTATACAAAAATGCCTTATATTCTTCCTCAAACTCCAATCAACATAATTCTGCCACTTGACCTACAAGTAGAACCTCACATCACCTAGTCCCATTTTTCATCAACGTAGCTTACCTTTAGAGCCCAATCCAAGACAAACCTGTTATATTTTTACCCTTTTAATTATGTTTCTAAGGTTATTCTTGCCAATCATACCAAAACTTGTGTATTTGTACATTTAAAGCAAGAATCACCTTAGCCATTGTCAATCATGTATCAAATGAAACATATCACAATTCTGATCATAAAAATCTACACTTGTAGATACGGACCACCAACCAGGACAGAGTACCGCCTGACTGTGGAGAATTTATCGAGCCGTGTCAGCTGGCAGGTAAGTTTTCCTTGTGGAAGCTCCTTTTTTTCAATCTATTATTCGCGTAATTTGCTTGCGTTTTATATCGCTCAGTTTCGTCGAGGTTTTCTCGGTTATACTTTTGTTGTTCGCTTGCTCGTTTATTTTTTTGAGGATTCGTAACAGTCTCATATCAGTCTCGAGATCATTTCGTTACTTTTTTTTTCGCCAATGACTGAAGAGACTTTTCAAGTCGCTGCACTTTCGTTGCTGAAAAAATGTACTTTTTGATCAAGTAAGTCTATGGAATCGAACTTTGAGGAAGTAGATAAATGCCAGTCTGTGGTGATCGAAGGAAACCCCAATTCAGAAAAATCTGCAAGTGATGGGAACCAGACTCTTTAGGCCATGTTTGCGTGCAAGGGAACCAGGAGGAAAGAATAACACACATCATTTTTGAAGATTGTTTGAAGAGGAGAGAGGATGATACGCAGAATTGAATCAGAATGGGTTAGGGAAAAATGATCGAATAGCCAAGTCTTACTTGATCAATTTACATTGTTACAGTCGTTTGCATATAGAAGTCGTAAAAGTCGAAATTTTTACATATGATTTAATCCGTGCGTTAATGTCTCTGGCAAGCAAAATTAATTTATTGTAAGAGCGAACATTATGTATAAAAAAACAAGCTAAAAAGAATGGATAAAAATACGATTGATGTTCTTTTCGAAGAACCATGTCCTCTTCGCCGTGGAGGTTCGGTGATGAGGGACCAATTAGGGCCGAATAAGAGAGAATTGATCAGACACACACGATGATGAGAGAGAAAAAGAAAGAGAGAAAATAAGTGCGATTCTCTCACACACACACTGGGCCTTGAGAGAGAGAGAGAGAGAAAGAACAGGCAGAGACAGAGCGAGAAAGCGATAAATAAAAAATCTATAAATGTGTCCGAGAGAGTCCTTCCTCTCAACTACCCCCCAATGGTGGCGCAACTCACGCTCTACTACGACCGTCAATGGTGTGTGTCTCTCTCTCACTCGCAAACCATCTCCTTCGCTACCACAATCTGCCACAACTGCGCGTGTGTGTGAATACCTCCTTCGCAATATTGTCACTCTGAGGGTCATTTCTGTCAGGCAGCGGGCTTTTGTGCGCTCCAGCGAGAAAATGAGAGGCTGGCTACCTTTTGCAACGGGACTTTCCACTGATTTGGCTCCATTGCTCGACCAACACCACCTTCTCTTTTTTTTAACGTCATGTCAACTGAGAAAAATTTTTTGTTTTTCTTTTTTTTTTCTTCAAAGTTTGCTACTTTTTTTGAAATTTTTTCTTCTTCTTTTACTGTGGTCACTTTGCTACTTGTATTTTGTTATTTGATTTTTATCATTAGCTAACTAACATCTTAAAAAAGTTCATTGACCATTAGAGAATCACATCTACATTTTTTAAAAGTTCAATTTCATAGAAGCATGAAATCTCATTGAAACTAATTTTTCTTTTAGTCTTAACATATATGATTTCAATAACAGTTAAAGTAAATTTGAAATGTCAATAATAAACATTACTGAAAAACTCGGGTTAAAACGAAATTGATCATACGATTGAACTTTAAAATCACGAAAAAAAAAATTTTTTTTTTTTCACAAACTCAAACACACTTGTGTACATTTCAAAAATTGAAACATTTCATCAATTCCATGTAACATTAATACAGCAACTAAACTTACACCGGACTGTCACAAACACTGACAATTACTGATGAACCAACAGCTTTTCCGCTCTTTGATTAACACTAGAAACTCAAAACAACATAAACTGACACACAGACGCATTTGTACGCTAACAAACATTTGAAAAAAAAAAGCAATACACTTTGAAAGAGAAATTAAAAAAAAAGACTGGTCTAATGGCCCACTGTGACTGCAACCCGACAACCACCCACAACCCATCTACCTCTCGACGAGTTGCCACAACGATCTGGTGGTTACTGCACACGAGAGAGACGACCGTGTGGGGCGCTCCAAGTGTCTTGATTCTGGGTTGGCCAGTGGCTCATTCTCTACCACTCGAGAGAGACTCGCACTCACGCTCGCAGAGAGAGAAAATACGAGGGTTGCGAAAATAATGAGAAAAGAGAGAGCGAGAGCAATTCCTCCTCCTACCCATGACAATACGAAAGTGAGAGATGGGGCAAAATTGCGAGAGGGCAGGCACGTTCACGCAAAAGCTCTGACGAGAGAGGGTCACTGTCTATCACGTCGAGTGTCTCTCGGTCTCATTCAATCAATCTCTCGGGGTGTAACGAGTCAGTCTCAGTGTACCACTGTTGGCGCCCGGCCTTCCGTCAGTCCGTAAGCAAGGTGGTGCCTGGGCCCAAGGTAAATTTGCCGATCACCTTAACCGAGTGTATATTCTCTTTTTTATAGAATTATGTTTACCATTCATTGTATCTTTTTTATCATTACAGTCGAAAAAATTATTTGCATTCTGCAATTATTATGTCTCTGTACAAGTCTGTAAATAATACGTTTTTTTTCAACTCGTTGACAAAATCAGGTCTTGAACTCACATTGATATGCAAAGAGGCTTCTTTTTCTAAACAAATTTTTTTTATGTATGAATTTTTTCATTTTATTTGTGTTCAAAGACTTCACAGTCAGCATTGATGATTCAGGGCTCGGGCTGCCACTTAACATTACTTTTTATACTTTACAATAGGGTGCTAAATTTAGTTATAGCTTATCTCTCTGTGCACATACAATGTAGAGCCTCGTCAAAATGTGATTCGGTTTTATCTTATCGAGTATTTCAAAGTTAAGCTTCGTGTGAATCAATTAGGGTGTCATTGTGCTCGAAATTAGGAATCTCAAGTTTCTTATATTTGATAATGCTGCATTGCGTATACTGGCTCATAATGTTACCTTCAAATTCAAGTTTCAACTTTTCTTTATGCAAAATGAATGAAAACATTTCTTAGAGTTAAAATACATTGAAAGGCGGATCCAAACAAGCCATCTTGGTATATTGTTTTCTGGAATTGGGGATCTTCAAGAGTGCGTTCCTCCAAACCAACAATACCCAATAAAAATGCAAACTGGCCACCTGGTTCCCACAATACAGATATACTAGAATGACTGGCAACCACAACTCGTTTGTCCAAGAAGAAACCAACCAATCAATCAACATCAAAAGATATAATCTAAAGATAGCCTTTGAATCAGTTAAACCTAGGGATTAGTTTTAGTTTATTTTAGTTTATTCCATTAGACGTTTTATCATGAAATTCTTATTTATAATTTTGTAAGAATGTTATTCAATAACTGAGTTTCATGCCCTTCATCTCATTGTCTGCGGTAACTTTATGAATATAATTTCGTTTTTGTTGAAAAATTGTATATTCATTCATACATATAATTTTACATTCATCTACGCTAATAAGTTTGTAAAGCTGTTTTGCAGAAACAATCGGTTGAAAATAAAATTTTTATTCGTAATTTTTCTGCAGGATAGCTCTGAACAAATGACAATTGTAAAATTTTGATTGTGAAAGGCTATAGATTCTGCATAATCAGAAAGGTTGTAACTGTTGATACTAAATTCGAGCACATAAAAGTCTAGGGATAGTTTAATTTCTTATTATTAAGTTAGAATATCGCGATAACTGATTAATTTATAAGTGCACAGTAAAATATTAACCTATTTTTGATGTCCGCATTAGAAACGAAGTTCGTTATTTATTAATATTAATGTTACTTTAGTTCAACTTTCCAATAAGCCTTATTAATCTATTTTTTATCGTATGCAGGATCTGAAAGATTACATGAGACAAGCTGGAGAAGTAACTTATGCTGATGCTCACAAGCAGCGCAGAAATGAAGGGTAAGCATCTGCAATTGATTCCTACGTTCAAAAATATTGTTCAAAAATATTTTCGTTATCTAACTGTTCTTTTTTTTCAATTAAATTTCAGTGTTGTCGAGTTTGCTACATACTCCGACATGCAGAAAGCCATCGAGAAATTGGACGACACCGAACTGAACGGCCGCCGTATTCGCTTGGTCGAGGATAAACGCAGCCGTCGTCGTTCACGTTCCTCAAGCTCAAGATCTCGCTCAAGATCCAGGTCCCGCTCTCGTCGCCGTAGTCGCTCCCGTTCAAGGTACGGCTTAACTTCCTGCTCCCCTTAGGCACCAAATATTAGTTACCCTGCTGGTGCTTTTAGCCTATAGTTTATTCAATTTTTGTTGTTTCTGGACTTTTCCCCTTTTTCATTTTACTTACACAATCTTGCTCGCACGTGCTACCGCTTGGTAAAAGTTAGTCGCTCTGAATGTAAATATTCAAATGTTTTTTTTTAATTTTTACTCTATTTTTATTCCTGATAAACAACTGCTAGTTCACTCTTACTATTTGAATGGTCCAATTATTTTGTTATTACAAGCATACAAATCTATTTCTATAACTACTTGTCACTCACAAATCCTTTACCTGTCCTCAAACAATCCAAAATGGGGAAAAACGGAATTCTGCTTTACTTTTATTGAGCGGTTGCAGTCGTCGCGACAAATTTTCAAAATTACTTGTAAAACTCGCGAAGCAATGATTATCTGGTAAATTCAAGAAGACTCGTTTGTCGGAAACGTCACTTTTGAATGAAATTTTGATTTTTTTATTATCGGTACAACCGCGAATGAACGAATTTATTTGAATTTACCTCGTAATCGGCACGAGCTTAAAATTTAAAATTCGAGAAAAAAACAAAATTTGTATTTTGTTTTCACGGATCAGGAGCCGGCGCAGCTCTCGCAGTCGTAGTCGTCGCAGCAGCCGCTCGAAGTCGAGGGCACACACGAAATCCAAATCAAAGTCCAAGTCCAAATCTCCTGAGCGCAGTCGCTCACGTTCCAAGTCCAAGTGAGTACCTCGTCCTACTTTTTATTTGCTTTCGAGTTTTTTTTCATACTTCTGCACTCTTCCATTATTTGTATTGGTAGATTGCTTGCGCTTCATTAGTTGCAACTAATCGCATAAGACTGATTTTCAAGCGTAGTTTAGAGGCTAATTTACTAACGGAAAACATTTTTTTTACAGGTCCCGTGATCGTTCAAAGTCCAAGTCCAAGTCAAAGAGCAAGTCCAGGTCTCGCTCTCGATCCAAGAATGACAGATCCAAGTCAAGATCTCAGTCGAAATCTAAGGTCAAGTCTCCATCAAAGTAAGTTTTTCCATCACACAATAGAACGGCGCTCAATCGTGAAATAATCTAACGTACATTTATTTTTTCAACAGGGAAAGATCTCGCGAGAGTCGCGAACGTGACCGATCACGGTCGCCGTCAGGCAGTAAACACAGTAAGAGCCGCAGCCGATCCCCATCCCCCATGAATGGCGATAAGTCACCAGAGAAGAAAGACGATTGAGACGCTGATATTGAGCAGCTAGCCCCCCCATTCATTGTAAAAGTTGATCCTTAATTCTTTCTTTTTTTATACTATTGATCAGAAACCCAATCGATCTTAACCTCGCGTCCTCAATTTCAATTTTTACATTTTATTAACAATTTATTCTAAGAAATCTTCAAAGAATTCACTGCTCAGAGATAGTTTGCATTGCGTAAAATAGCATTTTTTTTACGCACACTGTTTGATTATTGTGTATCAAGTAGTCTGACACTGAATTTATAATAATGTCCTGAAGAAAGATATATTACTTATTGATTGAATCGATAACTTTGCGTTGATATTTCGAAAACTTTAATTATTACACACGCTGTACAGTTGATTGACTCTCGTGAACTGCTCAAGTAACATTTGATTGCTGTACATCTATCTATATTGTACCTCTGGTTTAAAAGGTATCGAATCTAAATTCATAAAGTTGTACGAAAATAGCAGCTGGGGGGTAATTTCTAATGCTTAATGGTACACATGCTATGTTATTATGACGATTCATCATTCACTTATTATTTTGGAGTACATCACATCAATTCATTTTTTTCGTTAGGACAAAACTATGATGTACATGAGAAAATAATTGTGAAAAATTATTGTAGAAGATAGTTTGGTAGGCTACGTTTGAGATAATTTCAAATTGAAAACTTCCGAGGTTACCGTTATCCCCTCTGTGGTATGAGTTTTCCTGGCTTTTTGTATATATCCCCATTTGCAGTACTTTAAGAAATATTAGTATGTGATGTGTATTGAACATAGTCCTAAGTCTTGCTGTCAAAGAATGGCAAAAATAAAAATTCTCAAATTGTAGACTACCATGTATTTCGTTGTATCGCAAATTTTTTAATCACAAATGAAAATGAATTTCCTATTTTAATGTTAATACGTTGCTTTATTATTGAAAGTAACATGATATAATTGGCGCATATTTGACTAATAAAATAACAGGAACTGGATTATTGCATTTTTTTTTAAACTCACCATATACTTTTTCAATTTTTTTTTTTTTTTTTTTTTTTGTTTTATTCATCTAAAATTGCATCTGATTGAGGAAGAGGAGGAGGAGGAGGAGAACAGTTGTATAATGCATTACAGCAACAGCAGGCGTAACGGATATCCGTATTACGAAGGTGGAACTACCTCTTCCATATTGTACTTTTTCTCCCACAGTTCTAGTGATCCTCTTACTTTCTTCCTTTACGCGCGCGCGCTTCTGGCTTCTTTTTAACACCGGCATATCGTCGTCGTCATCGGTGATTTAAACCGATCCTTACCTCCCGAATTCCAGTTTTCGCGTTTTTTGCCTTTTCGTGCGCGCACTGCCCCTCTTTTTCTTTTTGCAACTCGCGGAACGTGTGAGGATTCTCCCTTTTTTTTTGGTCGCTTTTCGTATTGGAGAAGATGCATCTCTCATGAAATTTACCCGTTGTGCAAATCAAAATCACTGAATCACTGAAAATTTTAGCTTATTTATTTATTTATTTTTTTTTTCAATTTCGTTTGCAAGGTATGTAACATGCGTTGGTACACTGACATCTATGTCTAAATGATTATTATGAAAATTCATATTTACGGCGAAGAGATCGAGCTAACGAGACTTATATACAATTACGGATGATGTGGTTGTGTGAAATTAAACAAATTATGGAAAAGCTGCGGCTTGAGATATAGCCTATAACGCGGTGTTGTGCTGAATAATACACTATATGCATGGTATCTGATGGTATCATAGGGTGTATCTGATACATATGCGCTTTGTGCCTTGAACCGTTCAAAATTTTTACGCCTTTAGGGTGTATCTAGATATGCGCCTTGCGCTTTGCGCCTTGTTCCTATTTTCAAATTTTGTTATTAATTGCTTTAAACAATTATATTTGCAAGTTTCAAAATTCAACTATGCATATTACGGATAGATTAATCATGTTATGCATGTTCCGCTTTGAAATTATATAAATAGGCGTAAAAATGTTGAACGGTTGAAGGCGCAAAGCGCAAGGCACAAGGCGCATATGTAGGCTCCGTTCCGAATTGAAATTCTTTTTCTATGCGACCGTATGAGGTCGCTCTCGGTCGCTTTCGGTCGCTCTCGGTCGCAGCCGGTCGCAGACGGTCGCTCTCTCAGC
>JAWWMK010000040.1:15444540-15590601 GCA_035047105.1 Galeopsomyia nigrocyanea
CTTTTGATACCTCGTAGAACAGCGTGCACCTAAAATTGAGAGAGTGCACCCAGTTTGAATATTTGAAAATACTTTCTAAGGCATTCTTTTTGTGGATTTGCTCATATATGCCGTGCTTATGCGGATGACGCCAATAAAAAAAAAAGATTTTGGCAACGACTTTGTCTATTTTTTTTTAAATCAATGTCTCGACTTTATACATGTAAAGCTCACCTAGGCTGCGCCGTAGTCCCGGGCATCAAGCTCGTGAGATTGGTGGCGCAGTCGGTGGTGGCAGCCGTTTGCGTAGTGCTGCTGCTGCTCGCCGCGGATGACGAGATGGAAGGCTCGGTAGGATATGGCAGAGGCAAGGGTGGCGCGGGTATGGGCATCGCCATGGACTGCGGTCTGACCGCGCCCTCGTAGAGCGCCGGGCTCTCGGCGAGATGATGATGCCTCATGCTCACCTCGTAGCCCGGGCGGTGCAGCTGCGGCAGTAGGTTCAGCCACAAGCTCATCTTGTGGCCGCGATAGTGCGAGCGCATCTCCGTGGCGTCGCGTCCCGCCTCCAGGTACAGCTGGTTTATCGAGTCGTACGAGTCCCAGAACGGTGGACTCGCGATGCCCACGTCGGCCGAGGAACTCCACGCCGCTGCTGAATTCATCGACGACATTGCCGCTCCGTTTGGATCGCTGTCAACATTTTTTTATGAATCATTCGTAAATTTTTTAGTTTTTTTTTTTTGTTCGATCGAGTTTTTTAATGAATATCACTTTGATCATTTCTCTGTTGGAGTAAACAGCAAACAATCAACAAGAAAAAAAAACTCACCCCCTCCGAATAAAATTGGACAGGTAATGGACAAGCAGCCTCGACAAATTCTCATCCGCAGCGGTGTAATTGCCGACACCCTCGTGCCTCAGCATCGGCAGTCCAAGCAAATAAGGCAATTCCTCGCCCTTCTGACTCGGCCTCTCGCCCGGTTGAAAGTGCAAAAAGTATCCTCGTCCCCCGCTCGCCGAGTGCAGCAGCGCCAGCCTGAGCAAAGGCGCCGCGACTTGGCCGTCGCTGAGGAGGGCGAGAAGACCCTCGCAGATCGCCAACTGATTGGGCTCGCCGCGTTCCCAGTCTGTGTACTCGTTGCGCAGTGTCGAGTAGATCTCGTGCAGGTGATAGCGATAGGTGTTGCGCACGTAGGTGCGCAGGATTCTATCTCTGCGCGTCTCGTTCAGGCCGTTCTGTACAATTATTTTCATTATTATCGTAAATTGACGAGAATGAAAAAAAAAATTAAATTACCTCGAGATCTTGCTCCGTCAGTTCGAGCCAAGCTTCATCGGAAGTGAGGCCCATCAGTACGTCCCTGTCGCCGAAATTGGCAAACTCAGCACCAGGCCCCGGCAGTAGTGGCATCAGTCCCGACGACGATACCGTCGGTTGGAAATTCTGCAAGAAAAAAATGATACAACGTTTGCACAAAGCTTCGATAAAGAGATTGAAAATGCCGATATCGCATTAGTCGGCACACTGCACACATCAATTAGCGCTCAGCAGACTGCAGCAGCAGACTCGGATATCAATACACAGAGCATATCTACCTGATTGTTGGGGCTGGCAGGCGGCAGTATGGTGCCGTCGACAAAGGGGGCAAAGCCCGAGGTGAACCTCGGCACGTCGAGCCTCACCTCCAACAGCTCGTCGACGTTGCGTAACCTCAGGCAGGCCGCAATGTCGTCGGCCTCGACGTCGCCCGGACAATTCAGCTGCTCGGCCACTCGGCGCTTCACCGTGAGTGGCTCTCGTTGCACTGCCCATGGCGACAGTGACGAGCCACCTAACAGCACCACACGCTCAATCAGTTCTACAATGGATACATACATATTATATATATTATAATGTATATTCATTATTTTATTCGCAGATTCGATATCATGTTCTCTCTCTTTTGCCGCGCATCGAGCTTTCGAGTGTGCTTCATTTATTTATGGGATTTCCAGAGAATACAAGCACGCACACTCCTCGCCTACTGATGCAAGCTCTCTTCGTTCTTTTGAATAATGAAACAAATGAAATATTTAATAAACCCTCCCCTTACCGAGATGTATATATCCGATCGATGGGGAAAAATAAGCGAGAAAACTTGATATCGTCGTCTCTAAAAATACAATCCGCCGCGTCGGCGAAAATTCAATCGGCAAAAGCGCGCCATTCGAGCTTTTTTCGCGCAAAGAACGAGCGAGCGTAAAAACCAAATGATGGCCTATACTTGCGTTTATTCGCTACTCGAGATGCGCAAAGTAACATTGTTATATATACGTTACGAACTCGCGCGTAAAGTACATTATATCAAACGACAAACTGAATTGACTTTGTAGTACGCGAACAAACGCGGCGTTGCCTGTGTGTTGTGTGTATACAGTATATATATTATTAACGCGCCTCTTTTACGAGGATTAAATTACTTTATGTATCGCTCGCTATGAATAATAAATTATTTCGAGGCGGCCAGTCGAATAAAGGTAGTTCAAATATTTATCGCCTTTAAATTATGCTCATAAGCTCGCATTGTTATTCGTACATATATCTCTCGCACGCTTGTTGTTGAAAATTTAATTGGGAAAAAAGAAAAGCTCGTTGGCATACATACAACTGCAACGTTCTCTTTATGATTTTTTTTTTATTCGTAGTGGGGCTCAAGAAAGCCCGATAACAATGCATCGTTGCTAAAGAATTGGCTAGTTGGTGTTGGCTGCTAAAACAGAGCGAGCGAGTACATCTCTGGTATATAAAACACAAAAGCGCGCATAGTGCGCACAGAGCGAGATACCGAGAGAAGAGAAGAGTGGCCGACAGACACTTGGATTGCGCTGGCGGTTCGTTAGCAAAATGGCAGTGCAATCCAGGCCAGCAGCAGCAGCAGCGAGATTGTTAGTGAATGCACGTAGTAGTGGGAGATAGTAGACTGCTCGAGAGCAGAGAAGCTCGTTACCTTTGGCCATGGGCGAGACTGCAAGGAAGTTGGCTAAAGCAGCGCCGGTGCCGTGGCCGAGCAGGGTCAAGCGGCTCGAATCTCCGCCGAACGCCGCCAGATTTTCGCGCAGCCAATGAACACCTGCCACCAGATCCATCAGCCCGTAGTTGCCCTGGGCGCTGCCCTTTGAGCTCGTTTTCAGGAAACCTGCGATCAACACAATCCGCGCTATTTAATGACAAAAGTTCAACTCCCGTGCTTGCAGCTTTTTCGTCTCGCCGCCTGCGTTCAGGCATTGCTCGATGGATTGCTAGAGTGGGAATTCGTGTTTTCCACTTTGCCGTTTACAGTTTCACCGGCAGATTTTAGATACCTACGCTTCTTCTTTTTTGTTTCCTTTTTTTTTTTATTTTTTTTTTATTTGGCTACCTCGCGTTGCGCTTTCGAATTTGATCGCGTTCAAATTTTCTTTTTTTTCGCGCCAATTATCCAGATGAAAATTTTACATTGTTCCTTCGCCGCGAATCAAGTAAAAAGCTTTTCATGATTAAATGCAAACGAGTCATTCCGCTGTATACTTTATCCAACGGAATATACCTACTCACGAAAATTGCTCTTTCCCACGATTCGCAAAAGAAAATGTCATTCTCGAGAGAGAGAGAGATGTCTTGAACGCGACACAAAAGCAGGGCATGTATATATATGAGATATCCCAAAAGCGCAAACACACTTCATACACCGTTTCGGTATATAGCCGCGCGAGTACAGCGGAAGGGTGAGCAGTATTTAAAAAAGAGAAATCCCCTCGATCTCAATTGTTATACCCGTACGCAAACTCCTCGGCGAATGACTTCTTTTTTTTCTCTCTCTCTCACTTTTCTCGTCAAAAGCCTAATTAATAATTGGACCGAGCGGTAACCGCGCGCACTTCAAACAACGATCCTTCGCTATACTCGCGTTTCTTTGACCAAAAAAAAAAAAAATACGTAAGGGGTGGTAAAGGCTTTTGAAAGGGTTTTGAAGAAGAAAAAAAAAGCGAGCTTTAGAATCCCGGACGGGGCGTGCATTTGTAAAGTGTCATTCGAGATTCCATCCAACCGAAAATGACTTTGAACCGGCATGTAAACACACCTAGAGATAGATAGAGAGAGAGAGAGAGGACGTCAATCTTGAGGCTGAAAAGATCGTTTAGTCTCTGACAAAAGGGCGAAACGTGTGTGTGTATCGATCGTCGTCGGTTGGTCTCTCTCTCTGTGATAAGTGCGAGCGAAATTAGCGGCCATTGTGAGCCGTGGTACGGTGTCTTGAACGGGAGAGAGAAAAAAGTGTGTTTGGTTCACGGGCATTGAGCGAGCGTTGATTAAACGATGAAAAATTCAAGGGACGATTAAGCGGTGATTAAAAAAGCGTCAAAGCTGAATGGAACTCTACGGCTATATATACCGTTTGAATAATTAAGCCTGTGCAGCTGCAGAGCGCTCGCTTTGGCTGTTTTTCATCTCTAAACAATTTCTTGCCGAGCAAAGCGCGGAGAAAAAAAAAGTATATAGTCGGTCGTCGAGGGAAAAAAGATAAAGTGCACGGGGCGTCGAGGGACTCGTACGTGTGCGTGTACATATGAGAGGAGGAGGGAAAAAAAGGTAATCGATTGAAGAGAGAGGCTACTCACCCAAGATACCTAGGCGAAAGTTGATGGAGACGACGATGAGGCGTCCGTGGGCGGCCAACGCGGTTCCGTCCAGCGGATTCCCAGAGCCCCACGTGTATGAGTCGCCGTGGATGAGCAGCAATGCTGGCAGCAGATCCGACGTACCACCGCCGCCACTACTACTACTACTACTCCCTGCAATCACCCATCAAACAAACTTTTTTCATCAGGAAATCCTCTCAAATGCCACATTTTTTTTCTGATCTTTCACTTTCTTTTTCAGCTGTAAAAAAAAAAAAGTTTTTAAAAAAAAATTTTTTTTTAGATGAAAGTTTAACAATCGCAAGAACTTTTGCGTCTTTGAAAGGCAAATTTTGACAAGAGAAATGTCGGCAAATCCCGTAAGCTCGCGCCGCTTTGAAGTAGAGTATATAACATTTCTCTCGAGATATTCATGAGAGAATAGATATTTGCTTTGCCGCGGTTTGTTGCAATCGTACTATATACGTAAAGAGCTGCATACTTTTCTGTTGATAAAAGTTTTTGATTTCAACGTAACGTGAAAATAACAATCCAACGGTATATCGCTGTTATTGTTGGAATGCAAACAATAGAACAAAGTCACATATACGCAGTTTACTCTTGAAATCAAATTCGTTTTTTTTTTTACCAGTCAATTTTCGTGCAGTTAAAATTGTTTGTGTATTTTTTAAATGTTTCACGAGCAATTAAAACTGTTGAGATTGCGAATCAAACAACTGTCTCATCACAAATTGTTTTTTCACTGCAAAAGCGTTAATATGAAAATAAACTAAAACATATTTTCAGTTTCTGTACCGTTTCAGTTGAATACGCAGAGAATTCAAGGCAATTTCGCATGATAAATTGGCTTTTGAAATAATCAAAATAGAGCTTGGCAATCCGATTAAGGAACTTTGAAGGTACAAATTGAAATTGACATTTGAAACTCCGTAGCTACCCTCGAAATATGAATTATGCGAGCTAAAAATCGAGGCACTCTAGAATTCCCTTTTTATAAAAAAAAAAAAAAGAATTTAGGAGCGCACACCCTACCTATATTTTAATAAATTAATAACGCTTTTGCGGTTCACAATAGAGCGCCGCGTTAAACGCGTACACACAGCATTGGATCGGGCTGGTCGGTAATTTAAAATGCAGAGAAAAAAACCCTTTCTCTCTCCGGCGCGGAGAACGGGATGAGAGAGAGAGAGCTTGCGCGAAAAGAAAAGGTGAGCGCGTTGCGTCCGGAAGCTGAAAGGCCTCTGGACGAGTAACGTTAATTATCTGAAAGGCAACTCGAGTAGAAAAATCGAGCCTTTTAACCTAAATAACTCGCTGCTGCTGCTGCTGTTGCTGGTGGCTTGTATATATATTTTCATTTTTTTTTTTGGCCAGAGAGAGGCGCGTACAGTAGAGGCGCTTATCGGAAAGCGAAGCGCGCGAGCGATAGCGATGATTCGACACGAAGCCCCCTCACTCCCGCGGTGCTTGCAGAATCTCACTCGCAAGTTCTCACTGCAATGCACTACGGAATTGAAGGGGTCGACGCGCCTTTTTTTTCTTCTTCTCTCTTCTTCCTTTTCGACATGCGGTATATCCAAGATTTTCCTTTCCATCCAATTATTCCATGAATTATCGTTCCTCCACTGCATGTATATACAGATTATATATTGATTCCGCATAAATACTCGCATATACACACGAGCGTATACCCGAGTGTAATTTATTCCCAAGTCGCCTCGGGCCATTTTTTCAATACATGGCTAATTTATTCCCAACAGCCCTCTTCAAAGAAGAAACTTTCATGTATACATGTGTATGCATATGTGTGCCATCCATCACTGCTTTTTTTTCAATTAATGAGAAATCACTCGCGTCAACTTTTCACCAGTCATTAAAATTCTCTCGCCCAATTGCATTTCACTTCTGTGTGTGCGTCCTAATTGCAAAGACTTCATCGCGGACGGCGATACTACAATTAGAACGGACCTGCCGAAGAAAGAGAGGAGGAAAAAGAAGAAGCAGAAGAAAAAGGGGAAAAAAAAGTTTCGCGCAGGCAAGCTTAAATCGGTGCTCGTTAAGCGCAAAAATTGTATACGCCGGAACCCTCCTAATTCGTAAACTTGGCTGATTCCACTGAAAGCTCGCGCGCGCCAGCTCGCTCCTCCGAGCTTTTGAGCGAATTTTCTATAATTTCCAGAGATGGAAAAGTTACTTCGACGGATACAAGCTTGGATTCTGCGCGAAATCTAAAAGCAGTTTTTTTTACTCTCCCTCTTATATACTCTTTCGAAAATCATGACCCCGTAAAATGTAGTTCCTTAGCTGAACGCACACACACACAAAATGAGTTCTCTCGTTTCGTGAACAACTTCATTGTGTATCGTTTAATATCGAAATCTTTGACATTCTTTTTGCAATTTTGCGCAAAGTTCGTCAACTCGATTTATCAATGCTAGGTTTCATTGAAAACTTTCTCTCGTAGTGAGCGACCAAACGAGAGAGAGAGAGCTCTTAAAGATTTCCACTTTATTGAATGCCGAAATAAAGGACTGTTTTACTGTAATTCCAGACATTTTTACGACGTTCGATATGAAAAAAATTCGGAATTTCGCCCATATATACATTGCAATCTCGCTCACTTTTCCACCCAATCATTCGTGTGTTTACATGCTATTTACAGGTATACGTTCGCTAATATACATACAAAATGTAGATACTCTCGTATATTTCAATTCAAATACACGTTTATAAATATCGCATTGTCTCTCTATTCTCGAGATATATTATATAATTCGCGAAATATATTATATAATTCGCGAAATATGTATATAATTGCGAATATTATCAGTGTTAAAGCGAGCACAATGAGCGTTGTCGGGTGCTATATACTCGCTGTACACTTATACTACGCTGGCAGCGAGTGCATTTAGCTCTATTTAAAAGCACTCGGTCGATTTTCAACTGTCGCTCGAAATACATTTTGATAAATTGCGCTAGCATATAAGCTATAGCTCGCTGAAGAAAAGTAGTTTTATTTTTTAAATATACGGCATTAAAAGAGAGAAAAAGAACGAAAGTGGAGCTTACTCTGACCTGGATGATTAGCATTGGCAGAAGAGGATGAAGAAGGTGGTGGCCTGGGCACGTAGAGATTGAGGTAAAGGCAGTCTTCGCTCTGATTCCTCAGCAGTGGGTGTATCCTCTCGAGATGTGCCCGCTGGAGTTTGGGAGTGGATGCGTCAAAGGTGGGCAGTGGTTGGGGACAGGACGCTGGCATGCTGTCGGCTAGGCGAGTGCCGCGCCAGGGTGAGGGTGTGACTGGCGGCATGTAGCGCAGCGAGCCCAGTGGCGGCGTGGCGTAAGGTACCCCGAGGTAAACCTCGACTTGGGTCTCGCCTGCTCCGCTTCCCCGCGCCACCACCCCTCGGAGCGCGCCGTAACGCGTGTGCACCAGTCGTGTGCTGTATTTCGGCTGCTCGCTCGCCTCCACCACATTGATGCTATTGCTGCCGATGGCGATGACCAATGTGACCGTGATAACCAGCAACGCTCGTAGTCTCCTTCTGGACTTCTTTGCCGACGACTCGGGACGCTCCTCATCTTCCTCGTTTGTGCCTGCAATCAATCAATCGCAAGAGATTCAACATTTTTCATCTTATCGTTTTCATTCGTCGTCAAACAAGTTTGCTGCTGCGGAGGGATTATTGGAAATTCAATGGGGGAAAATCTGGATTTTTGTATTCAGGAGACACACGCCGCCGTCGATTCGAATGAAAAAGGACGATATTAAATCAACTGCCGCGTGCCGTACGCGATTCCTATACTCGGGGAAATAATGGCCACCCTTCGATCGTGAATTTCATTGTTCAATCGAGCTTCGCTGCCGCGCGACGAGTATATCTTTCTATTTTTCAAAATATTATCTGTCTGTGCTCTACTCTACTCTCTGTCTAATATTGATTTTTAGCCATGTAGTAAGCCGCGATACAAGTTGAATGAAAAATTTTATCGCTTTTCTTTTGGCAAGTTATTAATTTCGCTCGATTACGCCGTGCGGCTGCTGATTTATTAAGCGTATGAGAGAGAGAAAAAAGAGCGAAAGTATACAAAGTCCATTAAAAGTTTGGCCGAAATTGGTGATAATTATTTGTTGAATGTCTTGGCGTTTACTTTGTCATGAATTATAGTCGCAATATGAGGGGAAGAGAGAGAGAGAGAGAGAGAGATTGAGTTAAACTTTCTTTGTTGTAATGGGCAATTCATCAATGAAGCTTTTTCGCGCTCGTTGGTTAAATTGTACATGTAAAATAGTAAATTGTGTACAACGAGCGCGTAAACTTTTGCAAGTTGATGAGCTTGCAGTATTAAGAGTCGTAGACGAGTTATGCAAACATGCTGGGCTAAAAAAAACTCTATTTATGCTTCAAGCACACACTATTCATTCAACGACGGGAATATTCATTGAGCGCAAATCCTATAACGGCCCAAGTGGAAAAAAATTAATTATATTAATCTGTGTTCTTCTAATGATATAATTTAGTTTGTTTTCTTAGATTGCATCTGGCATACTGTGTCAAAATTTTTACCAGATTCTTACATCATTCGAAAATTCAGTTAATATTTATTCCGTCAGTAATAGTTTTTAAAAGTTTTTCACCACTTTTACCAGCAATTGTTTTCAAGCATTACCCACATAGAAGACGGCTTCAATATGATTTGCAAGTATTTGACGATTAAAAAACAAATGTATATATACAAGTAAAAACCCGATAGATAAGATTCGATTCATCGCTCGAAACACAGAATATATCGGTTGGTCAAAGAATAGTTTTTAATTAGCCGTGCGAGCTCGCGTTTATACTTCCAATATCTGAAAATATCGATCAAGCGATGATGAACGAGAGTAGCGGAAAAGCCCGAAAACAAACAACAAAATTATTTGGGCCAAGCATTGAGACATCAGAGTATAGCGAGGCAGGCAACCTTAACCCATTAACTCGAGCATTCACACACACACATAGAAATGAACAGACAAACCAAGCGAAATATAGACAGAGCGACAGACAGAGAGATCAGATCGAAGCGTGATTGCAGTCGTTATCACGATGCCAGTTCACGTATTCCCGATAGCGCGCTCGCAATGCGTCTTTCTTTTTTTCGCTCTTCTCCTTTTTTTTCTCTCCTCTATTTCACCCGAAAAAAAAAAAAGCTCGAGCGTTCAACATGACCGATTACCCACTCGCTCTCTCTCTCTCCCCAAAAAGCGTATTTACTTTATTTCACGGCAAATTAAGGCAAACAGAAGCGAACCTCTCTAATCGAATAGAGCGCGCGCGCGAGTCACCCAACGATGAAAAAAAAAAACACACAGCCGACGAGTAAGGAAGGAGGGTGCTCTAGGTTGGCAAAGTCAATTGCCAAGTTTTTAACAAAGCAAACTCGCACGCGCTGGAAATGTGATACGGGTATAGGAAAATAAATCTCATCGTTCCCTAAAGTTGAATTTACGCGTTCGCCCAGGAGAGCCTTTTGTAAAAAATAGCGCGCGACAATGCTTTTGAGTGTCGCGTTCGTGCGGTGAAAGATTAATAATTCCCAAAGAACGCGTCAATGAAAAATCGACGACTCGTTGCGGGCAATATCGTTCAATTAGCGGCTGGCTCATGGTAATAACACACGCGTGCAGCGACAGATTTTAATTTTACGCTCGAGACCCGAGTCATCGTGAGTGGAGCATATTCGTCGACACTTTGATAAATACATACGACGATCGAGAAATTTTAGAGTTTTAGAGGGGATGCTCGTTTGAATATTCACGAAAGAGAGAGAGAGAGCGAAAAGAAAAAAAAAAGAAGAAGAAGAGGAGGAGATCTAGTTACGAAAACTGAATGTAAAACTGAGTAAGGCACAGAGAAGTGCATTAGCGAACTTTATTACTACGCTAGCCATCCTCGCTTCTTTTTTTTTCCTTCTGCTTTATTAGCTAGCTGCGGAGCATCTTTAGCAGTTTTATGCTCTCTACGTGCTTTCTTTGGCTAATGCTATTGCATCGCGATTTGAATTTTTTGCATGTTGTCCCCCCCCCCTCTTTTTAATCAAGCGATATTATATAAAGTGCACGAAACTCATGCAAATGCATTATATTGTTCGATGCTGCTGCTGCGTGGCGGGTAAAAACGATTGTCGTTTTTCTTGATTGTTTCCCATGCATTAGAAAACAGAGAGAGAGAGGGAGAGAGTAGCGGCGAGCGACCCCTCGTTTACTCCCTAGATTATGCAAGCGTCATAACTATTTACATAAGCGGCAAAAGTGAGTGCATTATGTGCCGTTTACACGTATATATCTCGTTATCGCTTAACCCCCCAGAGATATATTTTATATATCGTACGCGTCTTTTTTTTATTCGCTTTTTAACCGTGTTTACAATTCTATTGTCGCAGAGAAATTGGTTTTTCTGTCAACTACTGTCCTGTTATTTATAATTATTCGCGGATGCAGCAATCTCACGCCTTTCTCTCTCTCTTTGTTGTTTATACTTTCATGCGGTCACTGAGAGAGGGAAAAAATCTGCGTTAGGTACCAAACTTTTTTTTTTTTTTTGGATGCCAAGCACGACCGCGAAACAAAACTTTATCGTTTTTTTTTTCCGCCGCGCGAAAAACTCCTATGCGATATAGGTGTACGCATTTTTGCGGCAGAAACAAAAGGACATGTGGCGGGGGTTGGGAGCTCTGTTGGGAAAAGAATGATTTTATACCAGCGCGCGGTACACACAGGCTGTGCGTCGGAAATCCATTCAGCTTCAAGCACGAAATTTTATGTTCAACGTGTTCTCTCCAGTGCGAGCAGCGTATGAAATCTGCCGACTGAAAATTCCCCTTTTTTTTCATCGTTGTTAACCGCGTGCGCTCGAAAAAAAAAAAAAGAAACAGCTCTCTGGCGAATAAAAATTTGAAATGAAAAATTGTTCAAAACACTGAGCCCCCAACTGTTTATATCCGTTAAAGCACTCGGTGACGAATGTGCCTCAGTTCTTTATTAAAAGCTCGCGCACATACAAACACGCACTAATGTAACAAAACGTATGTGTGGTTATGAATAAAAAAAAAGAAAGTCGCCCGAGGCGTGTTACCGAGCGTGTATGATCAATCAGCTCTCTCTCTCTCTCGAGTTATATACGTGTATTTTTATTCCGCGGAACAAAAGTGCAATCGCGCGTGTATATACGAAAAAAAAAAATCCGCTCACAGTCAGAGACGGTGATGCGGTGATATTTATGCAGGTGTATATCTGATCGTACAAGTCTGAAAACGCATTGGGGTAGGGAAGGAAAAGGCAGCAGCAGCGAGATAGAGATTGGAGGTTGGCAGGTCGCCATGGCTTACCGTGCGCAGAGGCGGAGGGCGTCCGCATCGCGTCATCGCCGCTCAACTCGGCCGCCGCTGCTGCTGGTGCTGCTTGCTTCGAAGGCAGCTTCCGTGCGGCTGCTGTGTCATCCTCTCACTTCTCCTCTCTCGAGAGTAATCACCGCCGTCGTCGTCGTCGTCTTCGTCGCTGTCTCTCAGTCAAAGATTTGCAAGCTCTCTCTCTCTCGGTCTCTTGATTTTCAAGACGACGGAAGAGAGAAGAGAGAGAGAGAGAGAAGAGAGAGAGAGAGAGAGTGAAAGACACTTAACGATCGAGCGCTCCCGGGCCGACTGCGCGCTCCGAGCGCTTGCACGGAGAGCCTCGACTTCGAGGGAGAGAGAGAGGCCGGGTGCTCTCATCGCGCAGAAGCAAAAGAGGGTTGGAAAAGCAATCGATAACCCTCCTCCCCGAGAGCGTGCGCGAGCTGCTACCGACTCACCACCACCACTACAACCACCCGCCGCCGATTATACGCTAGTAGTTTTTTCTCACTCTCTCACGACGAAAAGGACCTCCGCCGCGTGTATGCCTCCCTCGCAGCCTCTTCTCTCTGTCGACCAAACAGTGCATTATTCATTGGCAAACCTGCGCGCCGGCGACCAGCTTAATCAACAGAAGAATGACGATCGCTGTAATTGCAAGACGACGCGACAATGTACACGGAGAAAAATTGCCGCCTTTACTTACTGCCTCGGATGACAAGTTAAAAATTGACAAGGCAACTTAAGACGCGCTGATAATGTTTCTAGCGCGCAGCCAGAGTGGACTGATTTATCGGGGGAGAGCCGATATTTTATCACCTACATCAACCTTAAGGCTAACTGGCTAATCGATAGATATTCGGCGCTTATTAGCGAAGCCAACAAAGGGAGCAGCTGATGATGCTGTTAGTAAACAACGCAGCCCGTGATGCGACAATTATAAGGGAGCATCTCTTTTTCTTTACGCGGATGTATATTTATTGAGATGAAGTGGCGCGTTAGAGACGTGTCTTGTGATATTTTTCTCTCTACTTAAAAAAAAATGTTGGAGGAAAATTTCAAGCAAGACGAGGACAAATTTATTTTAATTACAGCACGACTGCGAAATGATTATACCAGGAGATTTTTCACTATAAACAAGGCTTTTTTTTTAATTAACTTGTTTCCGACGCCCCGACACCTTTCAATTATATACACAGCCTCACCGCACAAAGGAAGCCGGCAAATTTATTAAAAATATTTTTGCAATCGTTGATGCGCGCGCGAGAAATATATCGGGATTTTCTTTCGAGGAAAATAATTTTTGTTGAAAATTTGCAACAGGTGTATTGGCTTGCGCAAAGCAGCTGCTCAGCAACAACAACAACAACAGTCGCAAATCCAATTTTCACACGCAGCTTTGACGAGCGTTTATTTTAATTAATTTTTTTTTGTTGGTCACCACAAATCACTGCGCAAAATTTCGTCCTCTCCGAGAGAAAAAAAAAACAGTCGTCGTTGGCTAATAATTACCACGTGTGTGCGCGCGGATAATGAGCTCCATAAACGCGTGGCCGGAAAAGCGAAGAAGAGAAGGAAAAAAAAAATAAACGTCGGATAGCACGTGTACACGCATACGTCCTGCCTATCGCTGAATCTCTCAATTAGCAAAGGCCAACAAAAAAAACAAGAGTTGCGTACAACTGTCGGCATTGGATCTTTGATTAGGCGCGAAAAAGTCTATGACAATTCGTATACACATAGGTGCGTATAGGTAAAGGTCAAATTGCGCAACATGTATGCACTGCGGTCATGCGCGAGCGACATAAAAGCCTTTGTCGTTGTCATTATCACTGCCAAATTATTATTTTTTTTTTTCTGTTTCCATGTCTTTTGGGAAAATTGACGCAAACTCGAGCGCTTTTCTCTCGCTCATGTTTTTTTCTTTCTCGCAGCAGGTATGCGTCTGTATATTTCGATAAGTTGTTATCGCCGCTGATTATTCGGTCGCTTTATCGGTATTTATAATATGCTGTTTGCTGACAATACACCATACATATGACGTATTATTTTTCTTTTTATTTTTTTGAAAAATCACTTAGGAGGACCGTTATCGCGGCGCGTGATGATGAGATATGTTATTTTCGACTTTTCCGCCTGACGCTTTTAATTTTAAAAAATTGTGAAATTATTTCACGCATTACTCATATTTACACTTACGAAAACGTCACACTTTGTTGCCCGTGTTAAACATGCCCGTCGCATTATACATCTAACAATACGTTAGCTAATTTATTTTTCTCGAAAAAATTTACAATTTCACGTGATAATTGGATCGATATCCCGAGTCGAAAGAAAAATCGAGTAACTTTCCATCCGAGAAATAGAAATTTTTCCTCTACATCTTTCGAAATCGAATAGAAAAAAAAAAAACAAAATCCAAATCCCGGCAGTTCGTCAATCATCAATTCCCATCGCAAATCATCAGCAGATCCGATTACACAGAAACGCCAAAAAGCGATTCGCAACGTACGCTCTGTAATTAATGAAAGCTCGCGTGGTACGGCTTTTGAATGACGTGCGTGTTCCGCACGCGGTACAATTAGATGTATATATTATACACACACACACACACATACGGGTTGTTTCGCATTAGCGCGAGCAGCAGCAGCAGCAGCAGCTCTCACTTATCTGTTTTCACGGCAATTAGTCGGTCGCTGAGCAGAGAGTCACGCGCTCGCTTCCCTTTCTAGCGGCTCGCGCGGGGCCTCAAGAAGGGTGACATAGAGCAGCGTCGTCGTCGTCGAAGCTGCCCCCACTTTTGTGCACTTGGCCACAACCGCGCTCGTACCGATCGCGGCACACAGATCGCGGACAGTATAGTGAGCGCGAGGATGTGAACAAGTTGTCTCTCTCTCTCTCTCTTTCTCTCTCTCGGACTCGACGACGACAGTCCCCGCGACGATCAATATCAAAGATAGCAGACGAAAAAGAAAAAAAAAGTATGAACGACGAGCTGACGAGCAACAAGCATCGCAGGGTGTCGATCAGTGATCCCGGCCTGGATAATCCGGCGTTCGAGCATCAGCGACGAATAAGCGTCTCCTCGTCGGCGGAAGTACCCGAGAGAAAGCGCTCGATCTTGCACCCCAGTCGGCCAGGTAGCGTGGAGAATCTGCACAAATTCGACATGGAGAACGGCAAACATCCGCACGGCTCGTTGGCCAGGAAGAAGAGCGCCTACAGTCTGTCAAGCTCCATCAGGGACAAAATTGAGTACACTGACGAGCTCGAGCGGTGAGTGCGGTTGTAATGTAACTTGTACGTTTATATAGCTGTCGACAGGAAACGATCAAAGATCGCGGGAAACCATCTCCGTATATACGCTTGTAATACTCACCTGCTGCTGCTGTTTTCTTTTCGCTCCTGTTTTCCTTCCTACTTTTAATCTTCATCTTCTTTTTTTTTTTTTTCGTCGACTTTGAACGACAACTGTTTTGCGCACTTGAACGTACGGCCAATAATTGAAGGCTAAACTCAGCTGCTCGGACGCGGCATGTAGTCGGCGGTAAATAGACGCTCATAATGTTTCGTTTAGCTCTGATTCGACGCGCACGCGGCTTTGGACGTTTGTTTGTTGTTGTCTCTCGTTTGGCGCGATATTGCTATTTTTATATGCATTTCTCGTGTCAGCAACTCCCATCTGTCGTGTGACATTTTACCAATTTTTGGAACGTGGATAGAGATCAAAAAATTTTAATGCACTTTTTTTTTAGTAAAAAAAATTCTACCTTTCCTCGTGGGAGCTCGGTATTTTTTTTTGTGAGTGTACTTGTATTATCTCGCGTAGTTGAGTTACGTGTAATTACTATAAACGCTATCGTATCTCTCTTTCGCGTAACTCTCTTGTACATCGATAAGAATCCACTGCTACACATTCCACAAATGTTTTTTTTTTTTTTAATACGCTGGTATAGAAATGTCATGTATATTATATTTCTTCGTAATGCGTTCGATTCGCAATGTAAACAGTGAGTAAGAAACTCGTGATCGTTTAGCGACAGAGAGAGAGGAAAAAAAACAAAGATTTTTCAAACGCCCAAGCTTATTAAAATAATTAATCCAATATAGCACCGTACGTTGGTAATCTGCAATTTAGACGATAAAAAAATTGTCACATATCGCGTGCATCTAATTAACATCGTCTGTCAGCACCTCATTAATCAAACTGCGCCATAATTTTACGTAATTTTTTAATAAACAGCCGTTTACGAGAAGGAAATTGGCGACGAATGCATGCGAATTATCAAGAGAGAGAGACGCGACCAATCTGTCGTATCAATTTTGATTATAGCGTCGCAAAGTGTCGCGGCGACACGTAAAAAAAAAAATTTCAGCGGTCAAAAAAAAAAATCCAAAGGTATTTAATTAGTATGCACGCACCATCCAAGTGCGTCGCCTCGTGCGCCCGCGAACTCGTTAATTTCACTTTGCGAGCACGTACTGGATAAAAAGCAATTCGCATTATTGCTACGGAAATGGATTTTTCTCAGTAAACGTTTTTTTTTTTTACTTAATTACAAAACAGATGTTGTTGTTGGTCGTTTTGCCAAATAAAAAGAAGCTAAAAACTGAATTGATTGTTCGCGTACACTGTGTAAAATATATAACGACAACAGCATCATTTTGTCAATGAAATAACAGCACATGATAACCGCTCTATCATCATCCATCACATATATATTAACTCAAAGATTATCGATTTCAGACTCGATAGAAATGCTCACCGATCGAAATGCAGGTAAGCTCATACATATATCACACACTCCGATTCCCTCTCCTTTACTTCATTTTTTTTCAAATAGCCGACCATCTCGGTGTAGCTCGAAAGCTCTAATAAAAAAATATATATACATACAACAAGTCACCGCGGGACGTTATATAGTCTCCGTCACCTCGGAAGTCTACAAGTCGTCGAGCGCGCGACAGTATAAAGCTCGCGCGGGAATCGGCATGCGGAAAAAAGAAACGAAACAATCAATATCGCGAAAAAAGCTTTCTTTTTTTTTTCCGCACCCCGGAAATATAGTCGCGGTGCAATAGTTCAGTGTGTCGCGTGCGAGAGCGCAATGTACAGCGGATCACACGACCAAGACTCATCGTCCACGTTAACCTCGGATTTCAGCTCCTGGTTGTACCTGTTTTGCACGCGCTGCCACGGCCGCGGCGACGGCGACTCGTGGGAGCCTCAAGGCTGGCGACGCGCCTGTCCGCAGCCGTTCTGCCCGAGTTATCGCAAATTCGCCAGGATACTATGTCTCCTGCTGCTCGGATTGCTGACTTGGGGTGTGGTCTACAGCGTGATCGGCAACGACGCCAAACCCGGTGGGCCACTTTTTGCCCTCGCTGTGCTTTCTATCGTCGCTCACTTTGCCGGCTGGCTCGTCTCGCTTGCCAATCTGCCCGCCCTCATCGGTATGCTGCTCGCTGGCATACTCATGAAGAATTTGGATATCGTCGAGATCGATCACAGATACGACACTGTCGTCTCTGATCTCAGGTATATGCATTTTTTCTTCCTTTATTTCATGCGTTTTCACGAGCGTAAAAAAGGTCATTGCGTTAGTTCAGGGTTTGCGATGCTTGTTAAGCTATAGGCATTTATTTTTGTACTGTAAAACTTTGAAATAGATTTTGAAAGTTTGAAATTGACTAGACTGTACACGCACAAAGGAAATTTCCAACTATTGGGTAAAGGTCGACGAAAATCTTTCTTTTAATTATCGTTGTGAAAAAAAAGAAGAGAGAAACGTGCGAAATCTCGGGTACGCTTATATTCGCGCGTAAATAACGGTAAATTATAAAAGTCAACCATTACAAAATATTATCGCATCGATGAAAAAAAAAGAAGAAATTGAACATGTGACTTTTTTTATTTTTCGCAACGTTGAATTTCCTTTGGAAAAGCCAACTTTTTACCAATTCCAATTACGCGTTAAATTCCATCGGATTCTATTAATAGCGTGGTAATTAGTCGGCAGTGCGGTTCGAATTTCATCACGGCGAATGTGTATAAGCTTAAAGTTCGCCGGCAGAATATTAAGCTCATGCCGAGAGAACTTGGACAACTAAATACGCGCGCGCGCGCCTATGAAGAAAGTTGAAAGACTATAAAGACCTTGGCATTAACATTATTGATAAACTCGATGGGTATAAGACGAGCGGCGCTTTCTACATACTTTTTCAAGTTCGCCAACAAGGTATCGCGCGCTTTGTACACTGTATAAACGCTCGAAAAAAATAAAGAATTAAATTTAAAAAAAAAAACTATACAGCCGAATGATTATTGACACTCGGTTGTTAAGCGATTTGCACTCGTGACTTGCTCATTCACGTGACGACGATTATAAGGCTGATAAAGACGAGTCATATGACTATCGAAAATATGAGAGTGGAAAAAATTAACGCACGAGTCTTTCAGATCAACGAGGTGATAAAAAAAAATGTACAAAGCTTGCGGAGACACTTTGACGCCACTAATGGAATTCCATGAATTCGACAGATATAATAATAATAATAATAATTCGTCGAGCGCGTTCGTACAATGCGCGCGTGAAAAAATAATAGCTCGGAACAATGAATAATACATTAGCGACGAGAGAAACATTTGCTCAATTTACATTTGTTCAAACAGTTCGCGCGCGCTTATGGAGTTCGTTGATTTTATTAGATTAACATTTGTTCGTACTCGCGCGGCGTAACTGTTACTACACAATGCGTTTTTCGTTTTTTTTTTTTGTTTTTTGTTGTTTTTTGTTTTTTGACATGCGTAATTGACAACCCATTGTGCAATGATAATTTGGAGGGAAACCTTGGGACAGTATCATGAAGAAAATATAATTTATTGTAGTCACGAGTGCGAAAGATCATCCTTATTAATTTACACAGGCGATTGTCGAAAAAGAAAGATATGAATGTTATCGTATTACGTTTGATTATGCAGGCTTCAAAAAAATCGGAATGATTGATTTGATCGATTCTGGCTCTCTCGAGAGCGCAGCTGACAAGTGGATTTTTGATCGGCGCTCTCGCCTCGTATAGCAATTAGCGCTCTTGTTTGCGCTGGTCACATGAGGCAGATTTCAAGATTCTTCTTTCAACAGGCTTATAGAGTGTGAACGCGCCAAGCCGCCTATACTCGGCGAGTAGGTCGATAACTTTTAATCGACGCGCTGCGCTGAATTATTCAATAGGCACGACGACGTGACACTCGCAAGCGCGTCCCTCTTCCTTTCTTCTCTCTCTTTTTTTTTTTTTATTTTCATTTTGTCAAACAATCCATTTTCTTTTTGCATGAGTGCCGCGAAGCTTCGAGCGTTTTGTTATTTTCGACCCATTTCGAATGTCAAGATTGATGAATGCACGAGAGTCACATGAGGCACGCGCTCGCGACAACAACATCAGCAGCAGCAGCAGCAGCAACACAGAGAGAGAGGGACAATTGATTGCTAGCTGACTCTCGTGCTCGCCTCCTCTATTTTTTATAGTTATTTCATTGGAATTTTTAAACGCGACCGCGTGCCTAATCGCCGCATGCCTTTTTTTTATTACCGACCGCTCGATGATGATGATCATAATGATGATTGTCGCCCGTAAAAACACGATAAATTTGCGCCACCGGAAACTTTAGCGCGCGTCGAGCTTTTCTCTGTGACGCGCTGCGGATTCATCTGTTATCAATTGAAAATTCCAGGCTTTTTCCATACGATAATCGAATTTTAAAAAAAAAAACCTATACTTTTCCGCCTTCTACTAAACTCATCCATTCGGATAATCGTTTCGTCGCAAACGGTAAAAAAAAAAATGAGCCATCATTAAGCAAAAAACAATGATTAAGCGCAAATAAAACGAAACGATAATCACGCGCTCTTGCAGGTAATAATAAGCTAATAATCCTAATTTGCGCTGTCATCACCTCTCGCGCGCGCGGCAAATTGTGCGGGAGCGTGACGAATTAACGAGACGCTGTGGCGGCGAAGAGAAAGAGAGAAAGAGAGAGAGAGTATAGAAGAGAAAATAAAAAAGACATATCGACCTGTTAATGTTTGACAAGGGGGGGAGCACGTGACGGAACGCCAGAACTCGTGACATCTCCTGGCCGCTTCTTCTGCCTTGAAAGTGGAATCACATGACTCGCGAGTCGTCGATGATGATTCATTCCTCGCGGCGGCGGCGGCCCGAAGGACCGATAAGAAAGAAGAATGGAAAAGGAGAAAGAGAGAGAGAGAAAAAAAGCTCGCGCTTCATCTGTGTATGCGTGTACCAATTGCGCGGATTATTGAATTGCGGCCTACCCGCGTGGAGTCACGTGCGATATGTAGCGCCGGTCATGTGAATGCAAAAACCAACGTATAAACAGTTTCTTTTTTTTTTCCTCGTGATACATGACATGTGCTTACCTTGTGCGTTAACGAGGGTACGTCAACGCGTAAGACGACGTGTCGTCTCCTGTTAACGCCTCTCTCTCTCTCTCTCTCTCTTTCAGCGCGTCAATTCGGAGAGCCGTTAAGCAGACGTCAAATCAATTTGGCCCAATATTCAATCTGTTTGAGATTGGCAGTATAGCGCCGAGTCAATATTGCTCGATAAGCTTTCCCGACTTTGCTACCTGCGTTTTCGTGATATTCATCTTATCTCAGTATATATAGCGGATGTTGCTTGACCATATCTCCCTCCATGAAAAGTTTCTATATCTAATCTGTAACTTGGACGATATAGCTTGTATTATATAATCATCGATGGAGTTTGTCAAACAATGACACGATTGTTTTAATTCGTAAACAAACTGGTGGAATTTGGGCTTCGATCCACAAACAAACAGCAAAGTTTGTTGCAAGCGTCCACGAGGATAATAACAATTGACACGGGACATTTGCGTCTCGCGAACTGAGCAAACATTTCACAGTTCCGCTTTTATCTTTTAGACACCTTGATAATTAAAACTTGGCGTGATTTTCCTCCAAATTGTCAAATATTGTTCTCGCACACGCTTTCAAAAAAAATAGATGCCCCGTGCAGGAAAAGAGAAACACATCTGTATATATAGTTCAAATATTTCGCAAAGTGAGACAACACGTGCACTCCACATGGTCATCAATAATCTCTCCGCACACGACCTTATAGCCGGCATCGCGGCTATAACCCCGACTGAATCTTTTTTTTTTTTCATCGGGATAAATTAAAAAAAAAAAAATGCATTAATTTTCTCTTTCAGAAAAATCGCCCTGGTGATAATTTTAACGCGCGCCGGTTTGGATCTGGATCCCAAGGCGATGAAGGCGATGAAGATAACGGTGCCGAAAATCGGTCTGGTACCGTGGACGGTGGAAGCCGGCGTGGTAGCGGTGACCACGTACTTCTTTATGGGTCTACCGGTGATGTGGGGCCTCCTTTTGGGCAGCATCATCGCCGCTGTGTCGCCCGCGGTGGTGGTGCCTTGTCTGTTTCGCTTACGAGGACGCGGCTATGGAGTCGCTAAGGTAAGCAATTACTCATATGCCGGATAAAGTTTCTCGCCAACAACACACACTCGCTGCATTCTGTCTGTTGAAAACGGACAAGTTGCTCTGCTCCGCGGCGGTAGGCGAGAATTAGCGCTTAATTGAGAGGTTTTCCGCTAGGCTGCCGCTGCTGCAAACTAATGCGCATATAATCGCTTGAGAATTCGACTGCTGCTGCTGCTGCTGCTTCTACCTTGCCTCGCGGATATATATAGTCGTTAGACCAACTTGAGCTCTGCTATTTTGTCAAACTATATATATTGCCGAGGCATATTATGCATGTATATTACATAGTAAAGCGCCAGCAGTTGAAGAGGGAGCAGCGCCAAAAGTGACATTCGAATATCTCGTAGACGTCATATTCCACGTGCATTGTTATTGTTTAATGGAATATGTTGTACACGCGCTGCTGCTGCTGCTGGAGCGACACACGCGATAAAGCTATTTTCCCGTGATGAAGTTTGCCGCGTGTTTCGAACTTTGCGCGAGCTTTCGTGTATAACGAACGTAACTTTTGACGACGGTAAATTATTACGATTACGAATTTTCTTTTTTTCTTTCGGCAGGGTATACCGACGCTCATCATAGCCATTGCCGGGATCGACGACGCTGCCTCAGTCGCCGGCTACGGAATCATTCAGAGCGTCATGTTTTCCGAGGATCCAATGTGGTATCAAATACTACAAGGACCCATTGCCATCTTTGGTGGAATTGGATTTGGTGTGCTGTGGGGAATTCTCGCTAGATACGTACCCGAGAAAGGAGACGTAAGTACAAACTTTGACAAACAAGAGGACACAAAGCTTTTTTTTTTTCGAGGGGGAAGAATCGTATGTCAAAGCTTTTTTTTTACGTGGCTCGATTCCAGTAACACATACGTAGGTTGGATGATATTTTATGACAGTTTTTTTTTTCGGTTTACCGGTAATTTTCAAAATTTTATTTTCCTCGCGCGAATATCGGAAATACGCAGCCTTGGGGCCAAAAAAAAAAAAAAAAACTCGTAAAACATTTGAGCTAGCCGGATGAGAGAGAGCAAAAAAAAAAGAAAGAATTTATATTCACCATGAAGATGTAAAATATATTGGTTTTACCTTGATATCCGCGAATAAAATGTGCAGACGATACAAATTGATATGCATGGATATACGCAGATACACGCAGCTGCGCGTGACCATGTATATTTATGTTCATCGCGGTGAAAACGAAGAAAAAGAGAGAGCGAGCTTTAATAATTGTTGTCATTAGTTGAGGATTTAATCATATTATTCCAGTGGTAAATCACGGCAAGGATAATTTTCCTTTTTTTTTTATAAAAAGTGATTCACCAACGGGCAATTTTTTCTCTCCAAATATAGCCGCGCGCGACCTTGCGTGAATTTATACACGGACGGGATTACTCGTAAAAAGGCAATCTAAAGAGAGGAAAAAAAAAAAGCTTTTGATACATATATTTACAGCCATTCCTGGTGCCGATGAGGGTATTGATGCTGTTGGGCGGAGGGATGTTGGCCATCTTCGGCAGCGAGAAGATAAACCTCGGAGGCGCAGGTCCATTGGCCGTCGTAGCCGCGGCCTTTATCAGCTCTTATATGTGGCAGAAAGACGGATGGGAGGTCGACGATGTGAGTTTATTTTTCCCCGCTTACATATAAAAACCCCATAGAAGCGCGGAAAGAGAGAGAGAGCAGTGCTTTTTCGATTTACGTGCTGACACGAACAAAGCGATGCGCGCGCGAGTATGCACGACGGTGAGGTGAATTGATTTCACATTGTTGTTTTTTTTTAGAAGCGAAAACGATTTAGATGTCATTTTATCGCGATGTAAAAGTATCTTTTCGGATTTTTCTTTTATGTACGATACACCTGACGAATGTGTCGTTTTTACAATGTGGATAAAAAGTATTGGATTTTTTGTTGAACGTTATTGTCAAAAATTCAATCCGCGCGAAAAAAATACACAGAAAAATGAAAGGCGCGGGCGTAACAATAAAAAATGCAGGTGCCCATCAGAGGTCGACGCTGCAGTAGCGTGAAATATTCTATACATATAAGAGGCATCCGACGCGGCGCATAAAGTATATACTAGTGCGCAAAGCTCCATTCTCGTTAAATCCAATATTTGCCTCTTTCGCTCTCGAAAAAAAATGATGAATATTTGCACTTTTGCAGAATCCCGTTGCAACGTCCTTTGAGATCTTTTGGATGATCTTCGAGCCGATCCTGTTTAGCGTGACGGGCACGCAGATAGTGATGAAGGATCTGAACGGCAGCAGCGTGTACATTGGAATAGCTTGTCTGCTGGCCGGCATAATCCTCCGTATCGTCGTCACCGTCCTCGTGGGCATAGGTTCGCGGCTGAATCTCAAGGAAAAGATCTTCATCGCGATCGCTTGCATGGCCAAAGCGACGGTGCAGGCGGCACTGGGGCCCGCCACTCTGTTCGTCGCCACTCACCAGAAGCCCGACGACAAGGAGGCCGAGGAGCACGGCAACACCGTGCTGATGATGTGCGTGCTGTCGATTCTGCTGACAGCTCCCTCGGGCGCGATCCTCATAATGCTGAGCGGGCCGAAACTGCTGACCAAGACTCAGGCGCCGGTGGCTCACGTGGCCGATCACAGCTGGCGCACCAGGAGGCCGTCCATACGCGACATCTCCATCATCAACGAGCTGCCCGATCTCGAGGAGACCACCACCATTCCGGCCTCCAACGAGCACTTGTCCACCATCGCCAATACCATTCACAACCAGCTGGCCAACCACACCACCACCACCACCAACCACGACAACAACCGCAATCACCGATAGCGCTCTCGAAGACACTCTTCACTCGATCACTTTTATTATTATAGATACTTCCGGTGCATTGTACCTATGTCTGCAGCGTTTTTAATGTGTGCGTGTAGGACGAGTTGTGTTATTGTATTACGCCTTCCATGTTTTTTTTACGCGATCGGACTGTATTTTTTCTTTCTGTTCTCTCTTTTGCTTTTTAATCGTTTGCGTTGTGTAGTTTGGGTTGTTTTTTTTTTTTTTAATTGATACGCGCACATACGTGCATACTCTTGAAACTCATTGGAATTGAAAAATTCATTTCGCGCTCATTGAAAGAGTGAGAAAGATAGCAAGAGGAATCTATATAGACGCGCGCGCACTCGGATTTGGAGGCATTCGATCCGATTAATTCCAGCTGTATTTTTTTTTCTCTCTCTCCTCCCTCCCTCGTTTCGGAAGAGATGTATTTTTGTAGATAGGCGAATAGGTCGTTAAGGCGTGAAAGCGTTAGTCGATAAGGATGAATATATTTATTTATTGGAATTTTTATTTCTCTTTTTTTTTTCGTTTGGTTATTTTTTTTTGTTCGTTTGGCGCGCTTTCTGCTCTGTAAATATATAGTACCTCATTATTTCTAGATAATGCCGGCAAACTATCTAGAAAGCGCACACTCGTGATTTATTCGTTGTATTTCATTTTCTTTTTTTTTTAGCGCGCAGGTTATAATACAGGTGTAGTAAAGCCGGAATATGTAACGTCGAGCGGTATAAAAGTCTCTGCGCACGTTAGGGGAAAATTATTCTTAATGATACGTACGTTGCGTTTACTTAATTATCTTTATTTGATTAATATGCGTAATAAGGAAATGTGTAACGAATCTGATGACAACTTTTTTTTTTCTTTGCTGTCGTCGGTTGGTGTATGTATGTCTGTGTGTGCGAGTGTAATAATAATTTGCAATGACTTTTAGCTTTTGAGTGCAATAATTATAAACACGAATGACCGGCTGTCATCAAAGGCTTCGAAAATTGAAGGCAGGCTCGTCGTCTATTTGAATGCGAAATTGAGTCTAATTAAAGTTAATTCAGCGCTGGAATTTGTGCAGAATTGCACCGACCGAAACACCATTATTAGAACTTTAGTCTTTATTAATTCGGTTCTCATCAATTTCCAAGACTTTATTTTAAGATTCTTCGTATAATTTCGAAATTTACATTTTCAATTGTATAGATACACTTTTGCGCTGCAATCAAAACGCGCGCTGAATGCTTTCCGAGAGAAATATATATACATATATATATATATATATATTTATAGTTGTGTGTACTCTTTGTACAGAGTCTTTGTATAAAAAAAAAACATTTGATATAAATAGTATACGAGTATATAATAAGCATAGGAATTTGAAAATAAACAGTATGTGTTTTTTTCCTTAAAAATTACTTTTTCCGTATAATCCCAACATCTTACAAAAAAAAAAATTCACCATTTACACGGTACATTTTTTTTGTTGTTACTCCAATTGACACGTAGCATGGTGACAATAACAATAAGTCCATCTCTTAATCTTATAGCTTTTTTCAATAAAGCACCAGCCTCGCCGTCGTTGAACGAAAAGCAGCGGCGCAAAGAAAGAAAGAAAAAAGCGAGTCTCCCTTTTAAGCAGGAGTATTAGTGTTAAATTATACAATGATTTGGCGTGCGCGCAAAGTATAGTCTCTCTGAGTAGTAGAGTAATAGGACGAAGGTCGCATGCCTTTAATGAAATCGAAGAATCCCCTCGTGGCGCGATAAGCACACGCAGGGAGTCATCAAGTCCACCCTCCTTGTATATACATATAATACCTATATACTAGTGCTATACTAGGTCGAGAGGAAACACGAGGTTATGGAAGTGTTGCTCGCGCTATTGCGAACCCGTGGCTGATTTAGCTTGTTGTTGGTGGACAAATTGTTGCTTGTCGTGCTCTTTCCTACGGTGAAATTACTCGAACTTACGCGTTTGCGTAGCGCCTCGTATACTTTGCTCTTTAGCACAAACATAATGAAGATCCAGACTCCTTGCAGAGAAGTCACCGTGTCCACTACGTATAATACTTCTCTCGCCCACGTTGGCATCAAATTGTAGTTCTCCAAGAACGCCTCGAGATTCTCAAAGAGGTAAGGGATGCCCATCACCACAAAGAGCTTTGCGTTCATAATCAACCTAAACGGAAAATTGATGATTTAGAGTTTTGCAGCCTCGAGTATATATGATTACTTACCTCGATCTGTCGGATCGAAAGTTTTTGGCGCACTTGTCGTCGTTGGCCATAGCGCGATTGATTTCCGCCTTGACCATGCTGCATCTCCTCGCGGTGATGAGGAAGAAAAACAGGTTGGCCAGTAGGGTCAGATTGACCGGCAGCAGGAAGAAGACGACATGGACCATCGAGTGATCTGTTTTATGTGAGATGGAGAAAAGGCGCAAGTTGCTATACTGCCGATGAATTATTCAAAGGAGCCGCGGCGGCGGCGACGACGTCTTGTTATAAAGCTTTCGGCAGCAGTAGAAGCATAGAAGCCAGTATATAGCGGCTGAGAGAAAGAGAAAAATCAATTCGCCGCCGTCGCGGCTGTATCTTAAAGGGTTTATGCATGCAGAAAGTTTTTCCCGGCTGAGCGCACTCGAAAAGCCTTGCATTGCGCCCGTTGAGGCTGACAAGTCGAGCTTACGCGACGCTGATTTAACGCTCCTTGCGTGTATATATTTTCAAGGAGCGCAAATTCACGATACGTAGAGAGAATTCAATTAGTTTTTTTTTCTAATGACTGGCATTCTTGCGGGCCTAATGAGACATAATAATGGGCGGTGGAGTAAGGCGTTGGCATGCGGGACAATCGATTGCAACTCGACTGCTGCTGCTGCTGTAATTAAAGCCGCCAGATATCGGCCGCCAGCCTTTAAGCTCCGCGATTTCTAATTGAATCCCCACTCCCCTTCTCTCTCTCTCTCTCCCAAATTCGGCCGAGGCTCAAAGCTAATCTAGATTAGTCGCCCGACGAGAAAAGCGACGCTGATTGTACTTTCATTGACGGCAATCCGGTTAGCTTAAAGGGACAAACCCCAAAACGAATCAATGAGCGCGTCCGTGGACTTTTGAAATAAAAAAAATACACACACATTCATTTTCAAATGGACATCTCGGTCACTTGTTTCGTTAAAACGATTACCCACGAAATTGAAAAAAAAATTTTTCACGTCCAATGCAGCTTTCTATTTTTTTTTTCTAACTCGATAAACTCGCGCGCGCGGACGATCGTAATCGCTTTTTTTATTGACTCTGTACGTTTCAATTATACGATCGCCAAGTGGAATGTTTCGAGAATTTCATTAATTGCGATTCAATAATCATAACATGCGTTAATTAAGCTAATTGCAATTAAAAGAAAAATTTTTTTTTTTTAATATGAATTATTGAATATCTTACATTCGAGCCAGCATCTTTGTTTGCCAACGACGTCCTTTACCACGCGACCGAGATCAAGGCTAAGTAAGAGGACGACGAAGAAGAGAGCAGATCCCCAGGCGTAGGCGCAGTAGGCCAAGAACCTGCTCGTCTGTCGGTGGCGCTTTGCCTCCCTGATGCCTCTGCAAAAAGACAATAAAACAACAGGGGAAAATAAAGAAAAGTTATATACGCGGGCATTGTTTCGAATCCAGGCCGGTCCGCAACGTTTTTAATGACGTGCGTGTGGAATTAAAAGAAAAAAAAACGTACGCGCGCGCTCTTTTTTCTGCTCTTACGTATGTGCGTGCGCGTGTGGGGTAACAGAGCTATTTCCGACGGGAGTTTACAAGCAGATGTTTGAATACACAAACAGAAAATCGCCACGAGAATCAAAGGCCATTGTTTTTTTCGCGGAAACGTGCGTATAATATATATTAACGTACCGAAAGGTCCACCAAATGTCGAAACACATGACGTTTAGCCAGAAAAATGACGAAAGAAAAGCCAACATCAGTGTGTAACCTGGCAAAATGAGGTATAAATTTTTATAGTGAAAATTTTCAAAAATTTTTAGCATACTATACCCGCAGTTTTGCAAGCAATGTCTTCGGCAACTTCGTCGCCCCAGAGGCCCAGCGACTCGGTTGAAAACTCAGTCGTGGCGAGAATTGCATAAGCGATGAACAAGCTCGCCACGTGGCACATCAAAGTTTTGCCGTGTAAATTTTGCAACGACGGCAGACAGCAGTAGACCGTGAACGTCGCCGCCAGGAAGAAACAGCTTATTACCTGCAAACCCCCGCCAATTTTCCACCTGACAACAATCAAATCGTTTTATTCGTAGCCGGGGAAACATGTTGATGTGCGAGTTTTTTTTTTTGCCGTGTCAGCGGGGAATTTTTAATGATTATACATATTCCGCCAAGTTTTTTTTTTACGAGTTTTAGACCCTTAAAAGTTGAGCTCGTTTGGAATTGATCTACCTACTTTTTTTTTCTCTGATGAGAATTTTATCTCGTCGCGAGATCCGACAAATTGCTTGAAAAAAACTCAATGTATTTTTTATAAAAAAATTGAAATCATTTGAAAAAACAAACGCATTTATACTTTTCTGGAGGTGTATGGTCCACTGCGTCATCTGGAATGCACAACATGGGACTAAATCCTCTCTGATCCATCTGATATTCCAAGCAAGAATTGACATGAGTGAAAACCTCTTTGAAAGCTTTGTCAAGGGGCTCCAAGATAACATTGCCTCTATCATCCAACGACCAAGTTTCCATTTTATCGTCGGGATCGAAAACCAGCTCGCAAGGAATACCCACAAGTAATCCATAATCTGTAAGAATATTATAAATAGCTTTGCATTCGTTACCGGGAAAAAAAAAAGAAAAGCTCATAACGCCACACTCGGTTTGGAAAAATGGGCAAAACGAAACAAACTTTTAATATCGCCGAGCGCGTTGCTAAAGTTTTGAAAAGTAGCAGCCGCAGCTGCACATCTCAGCCCAACGCTGTCGCTGCAGCATTTCCTTATGCAGACGTTCTCCTCGCAGTAGTCCAACTCGCGGCATACCCTGGCAATCAGTTGATCTTCGTAGCTGTCCAAACAGCTAATGTTCGCGTTGATTGTTACATTTGTTGGAAATCCTCTTTGCGGTATGCTGATCTGGTATTGATATATATCGTTTCATTTTCCGTTTTATTTTTTTTTCGTAGTTTTTTAAGCGGTGCTTCTCTGCGTTATCAATGCCTGTTTACATATACGCTTGGTTTTCGGAAACGAGCGATTCTCTTTGCACAATATATCGAAAATATTTGTCTCTGTTGTTGATTTATTATTTGCTTGATGAATAAATAGTATAGAAAGCTTGAGAAAAGTATGTTCAAACAAATCAATTCGTCATCGCTATAATAAAATTCATGTTTATATAATAAATTCCAATCGAATGAATTCGCACTTGATATAGTTTAGGCAAACTCGCGCTCGAATAAAAATCCGATAAACAAGCTCAATTTAGCAGGATAAAAAGCTGAAAAAAAAGAGTGAAAAATTCAGGCTTACGGTGATCTCACCGGCAGCATCCGTGTCGGAATGGTAAAGCTGCTCGAGCCTAAAATCAGCGAGAACTGCAGCATCGTGGCAGTTGGGTGGTCCGTGCACGTAAACATCGATAAAGTCGAGCGAGGGTAGCCTGTCGAAAAGCACTCGGAAATCCGTGCCGACGTCCGTAGCCGTGTCTCGGCAAAATTTGCTCTCGGGATCGTAGGCCGTATTCCCAGGGCAACATTTGCGCAGGTGGACGATCCTCGGAGCTGACTTTAACGTCGCTGCTTGCAGCATCAATCGAGAGTGTTGAATTCTCCTGGTCGACGGTATCCGAGGCGGCGACGAACAATGCACAAACACTGCAAAATTCAGACTCGACGACTCGTCGTGAAATAATTCCAAACAAGCTTCGCTTGGAAGCTCCGTAGGTGCGTCGTCGACGAGGATTTGCTCCAGGTGGCTGTGCTTGGCGCAGTAAGGTAGTCCATTTGCCGGGCCCTTGAATAAACAGCAAGTTTTATTCGCCAAGTTTAATTGCAGCAGCAGAGCTTCGCCTTTTCGTTTGACTTGCGAGCTCAGACTAAAAAGCTCCTATGCACTCGGAGCGCGCTCTTTGTGCGTGTATTTTTTTTTTTACATCAAAACCGACGCTAATTATGAATACGAACAGCTCCGTCTACATAACGGACCTGTCAAAACAGTAGATAAATTCGAATTTTTATATATATAAACGTGTGTTTATAGCCTCGCGCCGCCATAAGCACACGTGAAAATAGAACTGGAGCTTTTTAAAATAAACTCACGTCTGGCGAGGCATCGAGAATCCGTTGTTGTTGCAATTGTTGGTCCGTCGATCGAGGGACGCACTCCAATTTAGCATCGTTCAGCACGAGAATTTCACCTTTTTTACAACACCTGCCAACTGTCGGCGCCGCACTGGCAGCTGACAGGTGAATAAGCGTCGCCGCGATAATGAAAAATCTCATCGTTGATCGAGCATTTTATTGCTGGCACGCGCACGCGGCACTAACTCGATTCTCTTTGGTATTCTCGCCTCCACACTCTCGCTCTCTCTTGCCTGTCGATGAATGGAAGAGGGAGCAGAGAAGCTGCTCGTACGCGCCTATTAATGGCCTGCTTCAATACTTCATTAACGATCTCCTACCCCTACCTCGAAAATCCAAGTTGGCGCTCAGACGGTTTGTTCCGCGCGCAAAGAGGCTCAACTGATTTCAATTGATTTTCACACCGATCGCTCCATCTTCTTTGCCCTTTCTCTCGCTCGCGTTTGATTGCAAATACTTTGAACTTTGAACGCTTTCAGTATGGGGAATCTTTCAAACATACCTTAATTGACTTGTCGGCATGCGTGAACATATTATTCGCCAAAGTGTCGTTGTGAAAAGTAATTTGTCGATTTGATTGGAAACCAATTTTCTTTTAGTTTCATTCTAAAGTCTTTTTTTTTTTTACGCGTAGAAAAAAAGCTTTTTCTGATTTTTCGACCATTTTTTTTTTTATTGACGACAGCGAAAAGTGATGCGAAAAAACTATACGCTTGTTTGAAAATAAAAGCTAAAAGTAACTCTTTCGAAGGGGAAAAAAAATATGAAAAATCCATCAAAAAGCTCCTTAATCTCGAAATGAAATGCCCTTTTCCGATCTCGAGCTCGCCTCGCGTTGAAAAGGTAAATGAAAGAAGATGAAGAAGCGCGCGCAAGGCAATGAAAAATATATATATATATATATCAAAACCTACGGCGAGATATATCCGTTGACGCGGAAAAAAAAAGGCCGGAAAGGACCACGCCCACGTGTCCTTGCTCTCGCCGTGGAAAAGCCACAAGCGTTACGTTAGTTTGTGCTTAAACGGCAATTGTTGCAGAACCATTACGTGCGCGTCAGTAGAAACGGACGGCTGACGCGTTGACCTTTTCTACTGTGGCAATCAAGGGCTAGAAGAGAGAGAGAGAGCGACGTTCGTTGGCCTGGCTTGTTACAACTGTTTCTACTTGCCTCGTGCCCGCGGGATTGCAGCTCTATTTTTTTTTATATATAACGATGTACATATACACTCGTTTCATTTTATACCCTCGCCGCTGCTGGAGAATATTGGCTGAACTGTGGATTTTTAAATTATCTGTCAGTTTTTTTATGTTTGTAATGGACGTGACAATAAGTAATTGTGAGCTTACCTTTCCGCAGAAAGCTTTTTCTTAATATTTCAAAAAAGTATAAAAGGAGTAATATATCAAGGTTTCCAAGCTCGATTCACAAAAGTTTCCTAGCTTTTCCCGAACCGCTAGAGTGATTTTCATCTTTAAAAAAAGCCACCCTCAGTTGGGGTTGATGCAAAAGCGCACATCAGTAGTTGATTGGATTTTTTTTCGCATTGTTATATGGCTATCGAATAGTGGCTTTCGAATCACATTTTTAACCATTCATTTCGTCGATGAATTGGTTGCAAACTCGCTTTTTTACATTTATATTTGCATCCCGCGTCTCTTTGAATTTTTTTATTGAAAATGGAGAATACATCATAAAATGAGCCTTTTTTTATTAGAAATATGAAATGTATATAAAAAAAAAACGATTTCAATTATTATTTTTGCCTTTGATATAATATAATAATGGTTCAACAGAGTTGCATCGAATATAATTTTTCTTACATCACATTTACTTGGATACTTCAATTACAGATATTATACTTGTTTGTCCCAAATTACGAAAAAAATTCTAAAATTAGAAATTTAATAATGCTATTAGTTTTTCTTTTCATTTTCACACAATTTATTTATAACATTCTATTTATTTATTCGCCATCTAGCGGTCATGAGATTGTTTCACGAAATTTCTATTCTGCTAGTTTCTTGTTAGATATTGTTCTATACCAACATTACTCCAGATTCCAACCTATATGTTACTTTTTCACGTTATAATTAATATTCCAAGTTGAATTATTCTTAAATTAAAGTCAAGACCTGGGCATTTCAGGACAAAAAAAAATCCACGACACGCGACGCACTCGAGATGAAAAAAAAAGAACGCAAGACCTGGGCATTGCGAGATAAAAAAAAACTCATAACACGCGAGGCACTCGAGATAAAAAAAACGCATCTTTTATATGTCCTCCAGATTATTTTAATTCCTATATCGATTTCTTGTCTATATCTACTTGAAGCTTTTGTGTTTGAATTCTATTGCTATTGGAGCCGTTTCTTTAGTTGAAAAGCTTTCCGCAAGAAGCGCTAGAGTCCACATGCCCTTGTAAAAGCTAGGCTAGGCGTCTGACGAAATCACGAAATTGACGTAGTAAAAGAAAAGTCAAGAAAAGTAGTAGTTCCGCAGCCGCTTTCGAGAGCATTCCGTCTTGATATATTGTTTGCAGAGATAATCATTGCAAGGTAATTGCGTCATTTATACATGCACATATTATTCGTTTGAATAGTCTTTCCCTTGAATCGTTGTCAGTTGTCGTGAAATAACCGATAATAATTCAATGATCAGCTGTTTTGACATATTACACCAGTTTTCACTCGTTTGCGTATCATTTACGTCGTTGCTATTTTTTGTCTTTTTGTAAAACCATTGTTTTTATTTTTAGCAATCTCGAATGTTTTCCAACATTCATCTGTTTGACGATTGGAATCTTTAAAAATTATCAGCTTCGAAACAAATTATGAAAACGTTGATACTTAACCTCAATTTTTATTTTTATTTCTAAATTATGTTGAACATTATACACTTCAATTTGAAAATTATTGATTTAATTGTTAAGTACTTTATCCACTCTAATAACCACTGTTGACTTTTCCTTGTTTTTACAGTAATTGTTAGAAACTACAACTTGAGAAAAATGTTACTTTTACGGGTGTGCAGAGGTACACTTGTACCACAAGCAAAGACATTATTCAAAGTACCATCAGTCAACACACCTCAAAAACTCCAAGCAGTCAGGCTTTTATCCAACGATGGACGCAGCACATTTGCAAGGTCAGCTAAGAAGCGCACCACCATCGCAGAGCAAGCTATGGCTCCAGCTGGAGAAACAGGTAATACTTTAGTCAATTTTATTAAATTTTTAGCAAGTAATGATGTTGCATAGAATCATGCAATAGCATATTTTGAACTGTGCTTGTGTAGCATTCAACATTGGAAAAGGAGCTGTCGCTGGAGGTGCTGCTCTTGGAATTGGAGCACTTTGTTTCTATGGTTTGGGTCTCTCCTCTGGCACAGGTGCCATTGATAAAGTTGGGTAAGCAAACCTTTATATCACTGAAAAACATGTTGATTTGTGATTGCATAATATGTCTGCAAATGGTGCAATCAAATTTACTAAACAATGGTGTTGCTGACTTGCATAGCACACATTTAAACAATTGGGAAAGATTTTTCAATAAAATGTGTCTGACATTTCAGAATATGGCCCCAGTATGTGAGAGACCGCATTCAAGCAACATACATGTATTTTGGTGGCTCTGTAGCTGTAAGTGCAGCATCAGCAGTACTTTGCTTGAGATCTCCAGCCATGATGAATCTAGTAATGAGACAAGGCTGGATGGCATTGTTTGGCACAATGGCAGCAATGATTGGCACAGGAATGTTGGCTCAAAGTATTCCATACACAGAGGGCTTTGGAGCTAAGCAAGCAGCTTGGCTGCTGCACACTGGAGTCATTGGTGCTGTTTTGGCGCCAATGTGTCTGCTTGGAGGTGCCCTTGTCATGAGGGCTGCATGGTATACAGCTGGTGTCGTTGGAGGTCTGTCAGCTGTGGCTGTCTGCGCTCCCAGCGAGAAATTTCTGAACATGGGAGGACCTCTTGCTATTGGTCTTGGAGTGGTGTTTTGCAGCTCCCTTGGAACCATGTTCCTGCCACCAACAACAGCTTTTGGTGCTGGTCTTCACTCTATGGCACTCTATGGTGGTTTGATACTCTTTTCCATGTTTTTATTGTACGACACACAACGCATCATTCGACGAGCTGAGACTCAACCGCAATACAACCAATATTCCGTCGCTCCGTTTGATCCAATCAACAAGTAAGTTGATTTATTTTGTTAAAAGTTGTCGGTTTGAAAAAATTTGTTTTTCTCTTTTTGAAAAACTACACCTTTTATCCTTTTTTTTTTTTTGCAGCGCCATTTCAATCTACTTGGACACCATCAACATCTTTGTGAGAATTCTTACCATTCTGGCTGGCGGTGGCAACAGACGCAAATAAAGTAATTTTAGTTTAGGGAGCATGTCATTTTTGACGAAAATTCTTGTAAATCCGTTTACCGCGTAAATTTAAAAGTACTTCTTTTGGTTTTACGTAAAATAAATTGGAAAAAAATAGTAGTATTAAAATTTTATGACGCTCCGTTAAAATACCAAATGATGTATTATATAGGTTCGATATCATTTACTACTTTTCATTTACAGTATATTCTATATTACAGTTACAATGATAATTTTCAACTGCGATTGGTAAAACACGAAACATTTTAATGTTAAAAAAAAAGGAATAAAAAATAATTGGAACAAAGTGTTGATAGTTTAATAAATATCTCATTTCAATATTTTATTTGGGGTTTTTATACATATTTTGTAAAAAAAAATTTCGCGCCGTAATCACAAATTATATTATTGGAAAATTAAAATAACCAATAATTAACATCAACGCAAATAAAATTGTAAGGAACAATTGGAATTTGACCTCAAATAATAAGGTACTTTGGAAATACTTGTGTTGCATTCTTTTATTTCGAAAACTACGAGGTTCTTTTTTTTTTTAAGAAACTATAAGACATATGTATTTCGTTTTTCATTTGCTACAAGTTCATAAGAATATTCAAACCCAAACGGGATTATTATCAATACATCTATTTTTAAGTTTTAACGGTTTGGTGACCTGTCCATACGTCCAAAAATAACGATTTTTCATACATTGATAAATTCCGACGACTTGCTAGCATGCCTCTTTAAGTAACCCGCAAATAGCTGTCTGGCTTGGTTCAAAACCTTGGTCACGTTGTGGCGTCGCACCATTTTATCAAAATGCATCGCCATCTCATTATAATCCATCTGATTGCGTATAACAAAGTCTCTGTGCTGCAGCAGCAGGGTTATACACAGGAACATTAAAAAAGGATTGCCACCACCGAATTCACTTGGAGGTGGCAAATTGTCTGTGCCGGGAGGATGATGATCAATACTGGTGCCGGCAGGAATGAGGTTTGTTAGTTCGGTGGCTTCTTCGGCGTGCTCTTGGGGTAAATTTGCTGGTGTTGCATCGGGAAGGATCGGCTCTTGGGGCCAACTGTCCGTTCCGTCACTATCCGAAACTTCTTCGGACCTGAAAGTTTTTTTTATTATTTCATTTTATCTTGATAAAGAGTACAATATTTATTGTCTATTTTTAAACATGAAATCTTATCTTTCCTAGGACAAAGAATGCAAATTTTTTACATTAACTTGCCTTGCTGTGCGCTTCAATAAACGTATAGGTGTAACGGACTTGACTCCGTTTTGATCTTTAATAATTTCACCGTCATACTCCAAATCAGCCTGTTCGTCGGGTGTCGTTGCATTGTCTTTCTTTTGTAATACATGTAAAGGATTCTCCCAGACGAAGACATCTGTGGCTGGGCTACATTTTGGTAATTGTCTTTCAGTCTCGCTCTCTACTACTTCGTTTTCGTGCTTCGGCGTTGTGCATTCATAAACTTGCTCGGTGACTGGGGGCGATGGCCCGAAAACCTGCATTTAAAAAAAAAATCTCTAAATCTATTGACAATTCATAATGTCTATCGTTTTAGGTACCTGTCGATCGAGAGATTCGAGCTCAAGCCGCAACTCCCTCGTCATGGACGTAGTCATGGGAAAAAAGTCTGTCAAATCTTCAGGCGAATTTGATTCGTCCTTTAGCTGACTAACAATACCCTCCTCGTTTGTAATTTTGGTCACGACTTCGCACTCCTCGCTCGGCATGATTCTGCTCTTGTTGAAGTTCAAAAACTCGTTGAGATTTTTGACAACCCGCGCACATTTGGTCGCCTGGTTCTTCATCTGCTGGTCGAGACTACTCGAGGAGCCCAGCTTCTCGGTTAGGTCCAGCAATGACGTTACCCGTTTGTTTACTTTCTGACTCGGCGCTGAGTCCACACTGAGGCACTTTTCGGTCGGGGTGTTTTTGCGGTTTCTTCTCACGTCCAGACTTTCATTCTGCAGTTCTGATGTTGGTTGTTGCGTTGCTCTGTTACATAAATCATATTCTTTAATGTCAACTCTGCGATATTTTATATTTAATTACCGTTTAGGTTCTGGGATTTCGTTGGTGCTATTTTCCTGCAATGCATCGTCCGTACTAACAGTTCTCCTCCTTGCGCTATGTATACTCGCCGACGAGCTTTGCCGTCTGAGCGCGCAAACTTTGGTGTAAGCGTTTTCTCTGATTTGTTTGATATTTGGGCTGGGAGGAGGCGATGGGGGCGGAAATTCCACTTCAAACAGTCGGAGTTCTCCGTTTGATGGAGGCGATGCCGGTAATGACGCCCATAAAACTTCTAGCATTCGCATTGCTTCGTCGAGCGCGAATTCCCGTTTCATTTCGAGGAGTAACCATCGGTAGCAAAACAATAGATCGTCGGCTTGGTGTAATTTGAGATATGCATAGAATTCGGGATCGTAATACTGAAGACCTATAAAACCATAAATGTTCAAGCGAAAAGCGTAACACGAATCTTGTTTTCTTACTACATACCCTCGGATAAGTGTGCAAACTTTGTCGTCATTGCTATTCCATCAAGCATAAAATTATCCTGAAGCCTTTTCATAAGTGCACAAAGACAAATATAAGCTTGCGCTTCGTCGCGCATTGTAACTAAAATCGGTGAGGCAAGATCGCTCATTCCTTGGCAATAACTGACACAAGGATGATTTAAAGCATACGTTGTGAGAATATTAAAAAGACTCGCTGTGTTTTGATTATCATCCGAGCCGCCGTAGAATTTGTGATGTCGGTCGGTTCTCAGGACGTCTTTTCTTACCATACTTGTGACATACGCTGGAATGAAAAAATTTTTAGTCTACAACCACTACAACTGCAGTGATTGACTGAAATTAAAAAGTATACCTAAATCTCCAACGTTCTGTCCACTCTGCATCAAGTTTTTCCATGCATCTCTGAGATTGATGTATTCCTGAGCTTTGCGTTTCATATAATCCATTCGCTCCCTACCAGACATTCCTTCAGGGTATACATTTAGGATATGCTTCCATACAACTTTTCTGAGGCTGGGCTCGATGCCACCAAAATAAATGACTGCTCTCAATTCTTTGGATTGTATAATTTGACCAATAGGATCCAAAAACTTGCGAAACTCGGCATCTGTCAAAGGGAGACGAGGGGGCTGTGGATTTGCACTTGAGTCTTCACCAAAATTACCCAATGCCTTTTGTACATAGTTTAAAGTTTTTTCCATCTGAAAAAAAAGGAAGAAGAAATTATACACATGTTGACATTTAATAGATTTGTTGTTTTTTCAATGTTTACCTTATTCATAATAATACCAGGTAATCTGGGGGTCTTGTATGCAAAACCCAGCTCGGGTCTTGACACCACATGTTGCACGCTGTGTTCCCAATCACTTTCACACTCACTGGTTTCTCCAAAAGGCTTTACATTTACTTGTAGATAAAGATATGGTTCAGATGCACTGAAAAATATCTGATGAATATTAAAGAAAACAAATAATTGATAAACGACTGTAAACACTACCTGATAAAAGCTGCATCAAGGTCCCAGTCAGACAAAAGAAATAAATACGTTTCTGCTCCATAATCATCTATTGCTCTATACGAAACTGTAAATTCTCTAAAATAGAATACAGTTTGTTAATTTAACAAACTATTATCAAAACAATTTAAATATCATATACTAACCCTTTAATATCAAATGCCTTTATTAAAATACTTGAAAGGACCTCAATAGATGTTATTTGAGGGTCCACACTAAATTTCCTATACTCTGGTCTTTGTCTTGTTTCACACTTCTGAAATAGAGTATAATATGATGTTTAATATAAACATACATGGAAGATAAAAGTTTGCATGCTGGTTCAATTTAGCAAAGCAAACATATGTTTGTGAATGTTTGAATTTAAGAAAATATGTTACCTTAACTTTGACTCTAACAGCATCTCTGGGAGCACCAAACATCTCGAGAATAAATTTTTATTGTTTTTAGTAATGCTATGCATATCACAATATGAGTTGCTGCCACGCTTGTTTACAATATCAACGTTCTTGCAAAGCACAACATATGCAGTTTTATACCACCGACCATTGTAATATCATGATGTATCACCACAGCATGTCATAATTATTTGTATCAATATAGCTTTGCTGATTGCTGCTCCAAATTATTAACCAGCTGCATACTTGGCCAAACAGCTTATTGCTTATGCTGCTACTGCACTTATATATGTATATCAGTCTTGTTTATGCATACACACTTGAACACAATTGATTACAAAAAGAAAGATAAAATGCAGCTTGAGCAAATATCTTGAAGTATAAAAAGGAAAAAAAAAACGAGCGTAGTCGTACGTAGGAAGAACACGTAACAATGCAATAATGAGATCCCCTTAATGAAAATGCAGGCAAAAAAAAATCCAACTGGCGTGCGACAGCTGACACTTGTGATTTTCGAGTGAGTACACAGGTTCTTAACTCTTCAATTATGGTCAAAAACATTTACTCCATTGCCAGGTGCTGCGAGTGCAGGTTAACCTGTCAACTCATCATCCTGTTAGCAGCAAGCACATAACTCTCGGTTTCTCAATCAAAAAGCATATCCCAAGGAAGTAGGGATTGACTTGCGATGGTTCGTGAGATACCATGCGCGACATCCCTGATAGCTCCAACCTTGCTCCAACCAACTTTTTTATTAATTAACATAGAAAGATGTATGAGGGCTTAAACAATTGCTCCCAATGTGCTCCCTCCAGAAAACATGTTGCTCCCTTCGTAGGTATTGTTTAATAAAAGTTATTAACAAAATAAGACTTTGTTTATAATTATCTAATTAATTATGCAACATTTTCAGGTCAAAGTAGGGTCATTTTGTTCGTTTAACGATAAAAAATTTGGTCCCCAAGTCAAATCTCGCTAAAATAATTTATATTTGCAAAAAGTTAAGAACAAATATCGTCATCTAACCTCCCACAATTATTTTAGCGAGATTTGACTTGGGGAGCAAAATTTGTTATCGTTAAACGAACAAAACGAGCCTATACTTTGACCTGAAAATGTTGTATAATTAATTAGATAATTATAAACAAACTCTTATTTTGTTAATAACTTTTATTAAACAATACCTACGAAGGGAGCAACATGTTTTCTGGAGGGAGCACATTGGGAGCAATTGTTTAAGCCCTCATACACCTTTCTATGTTAATTAATAAAAAAGTTGGTTGGAGCTATCAGGGATCGATAAAGAGAATTCCTATTCAAGTTGATAAATTGTTTTCAAGTGTGCATGTGTATGTGTCAGTGTAAGCCGCACATTTGAGAACCATAAAAGGAATTTGTCAAGTTTTTTTGATTTCATTTGTTAATTGCTGTTTAATTAGTTTATTTTACAAAAATGGCTGATCCAGAACTTGAAGAACTTCGTAAACAAAGATTGGCACAATTGCAATCGCAGTATAAGCAGGTAATAAATGATTCATAATTGTAAGAATTAAACAATAAATTTATCGATTATTTAGGTTTCTCAATAAATTTATGGGAATGTTACCGATATTAATCTTTGAATTAAAAAAGAAAAGAATGAATAGTGGTTTTTTTAAATAAAAATTTTTAAGGTTAGAAAGTAAAACGGAACATAAATCATACAATAATTAAGTATTAATTAAAAAATACTACTGGTTAATAAATTTTATCTTTTATCAATTTCAATTGAAATATATGAATTGAAATCATATTTGTAAAATGAAAACGAAATAATCTCTTTTATTAAGTAGCGATACAAAATTTACAAAATTATTCTTGGTTGTTAAAATCTTTGAAACTAAAATCTAACTGAAATTATTTTCAGCAAGGTGGCAATGTCAACAATCAGCAAGCAGCAGCAGAACAACAACAACAAATGCAAGATATGCGAAACTCAATACTTAGCCAATGTCTTGATCAGGCTGCAAGAGCCAGATGTAAGTTTATATATTTTATCAGATTTGGAAAACTTAAGAGTTGCTTTATAGTGAAGAATTTTTTTTTCAGTAAACACCCTAAGCTTAGGTAAACCTGAAAAAGGAAAAATGGTTGAAAATATGATTATTGCTATGGCGCAAAGAGGACAGATTCCAGGAAAACTGGGAGAATCAGAGTTAATCAACATATTGGAATCTATAAATAGGCAAACGAGTAAAAGTACTCCCTCGGTAAAAGTAAGTGAATTGAAAATAAAAACTCCAAATTGATCTTTCCATGAGCACTATATTTCATGTAGCAAAAATTTATCCACTTGGAAATTGTAGTTCTTAAATTAACTTTGAGAGATTCACTATTAAACATTTTTTAAATGCAATGCTTACTTCCATATAACACAACACAATTAAACACTGTAGCTTAAAAATTAGATATATGAGATAACAAGATTTATTGTATTATTTGCACAAAAGTTGATTCATTATTTTTTATTTATAGTACAAATATTTATTGCACTGAATATTTCAGTTTGACAGGCGCAGAGCAGCACTGGATTCAGATGATGATGACTTGTAACATAACACCGAAGAACATACAACAATATTCTTTATTGGTTTAACATATTTCCACTTAAAATTGAGTTTTAAATGCTATACAAGAATAGAAATATGCTTATGATTCTCATTTTTTTGTGAATTCCTTTTCTATAATGTACTATTGTTGAGAATAGTTGAAGTTAAAATATAAAATATACATTTTTTATTAAATCGTCGACAACCTTGTTAATAATTTTGATTAATGATATTAAGTACGGTTTGAAATACACAACCAGTACACAACATAACACATTTTCACGTCACTTCACATTTTCACATAATAAATTAACTTATGTCTTGTCACATTGGAAAGAAATCGTTAAATGCATAACAACTAATTCTCACTTTATGTATTGAAACATCTGTTTTATTCAATCGCGCATCTAGTCCTTCTTTGCATGACTTGATTCTGTATCTGAAACATTGAATTGTTCAAATAAATTAAGATTTTTTTAATATTTAAATTTAATTACTCCATTAATAAATGCTCCCATTGATAATACCTTCATCTTCTTCATCTGCATCAAAAATATCTGGACACCAAATATTATAACAAATAAGTGACAAAAATCCAGCAGGTAGACCAAACAAGACCAGAGTCAGAACTGGATTTCCCTTCCACATTGATACAAGTGCAGATCTAACTTCGAACCATGATCTGTATACATTAACCACAATGCTGTTTCCACCATATTTCTATAAAATACAATGAATTATTTACTGATTGTATTGAAACCAGTTTATACATTAAATTATTTGACAAATAAAATAACAAAATTACCGGAGCACTTTCAGCTCGAATTTTCTCTAGGAACAATTCAATCACATGAGGTGTTAGCTTTTCTGGTTCATCTTCCGGAATGTAATGATGATTGGTAGTGGAATTAATTACAATCAGACTTGGCAGTGGTAAAACCATCATAGCTATACTATTGACTAGCTCTGGGTTACCCACCCAACCAAATTGGAAATGACTAAAAAATAGACATCATTAATTCTTGTTTCTTATAAATTTTAAATCGTATTATGTTTGTATGTCATTACTCGTGATATTTGTGTCGTTTCTTCTTAATCACAGCCTCAATCATATCTCTAAATTCAAGCATGTCTGGTGGAACTTCTTCCAACTGATTCTCTTCCACAACTGCCAAGACTAGATTTTTATTTGTCAAGAATAACTGATGCATGTTTCCTCTAGTCACTTTTGGAAAAGTTGGAAAACGTTCAGCATTTACCCATCTATACAATGTTTCATTCAGCTTTTCCTTATCGGGTATACTGATATCTAGTCAAACAAGTATTCATTAAATACTTAAAAACTTGATATATGAAACGCTTTGAAATACAATATTTTACCTGTAAAATTGTAATGTACATTGTCTTTATATACAAAAAGTGAAGGAGTCTGTTCGATTGGAGCATGTTTATCTACAACAACTGGGTGAGACTGGTAAAAAAATGCCTGAGGTTGAAAAATACTAGCAATACTGTGATAAGATTCCTAAAAAACAAGCAAATTTAGTACAATTCTTGGTGCTTTATAAATTTGATCAAGTTATTCTTACCCATAATGGGCCAGATCTTTCTCCAACGTACAAAAAATACAAATCTCTATCTTTTTTTAAACTATCAAAACTAACAGTACGTGTAACTTCTTGAACTGGTGGCCCACTCAATCTTGCAGCAAACTTAACAATTTCATCTCTAGTTCTATCTCCATTGTAGACAAATTGTTCGTCTCCTTTGATACTATTTGAAAAAGCAAATGAAAATTACTTATAAAGACTACTCAAGCTGTAAAGTGTTAAAATTTGAGTTGGTTAACTTACAATAAAATAGTTGGAAACCCTTTAATTTGATAAGCGTGAGCCACACTAGTGTAACGAGTGCAATCTATTCTCCCAACTCTAATTGGTGTTGAATGTAAATATTGAGCAACATGTGCCCAAACTGGTTCAATCTTTTTGCAATGTGCACACCATGGTGCATACATCTAAGCAAGAATCAATTAATCACCATTAACAATTGCTATTGCCAAAATTAAAATCATCTATGAAAATAATTATTACCATAACAAGCCATTGCCCCTCTTTATGAACATCCAAAAATCTATCACCAAGTTCCAATACCCGTGATGCCTCTGCACCATTGATATTTACTAAACTAGTAATGACTGAAACATCAAACGATAAATTTTAGACATTGTTGACACTTGCAACAATACAAGGAAATTTGTAAACAAATGCACAGATTAAAAAAGTCACCGTTTTCTTATCTTACCCTAATGGATATTTAATAATAAAAAATTCAATTAACTTGCTGTTTTAGTTGATTCAGAAAAGATTATTTACGAATTCCTTATATAATTTTAAGATTATTGATTAGAAATTAATTTTAAGGTTAAGACTATCGATGACGTATTATATGTAAATAAACGTTTGTTTATATTTTGATGGAATAAACATACCGCAACATGTAAAAAACCACAGTCTGCTCAATGAAACCATTGTAAAACAGCCTCGCATCAACACAACGTAGCAACAATGAATATTCGGAACTCGTTGAATTTAACGTCGCTATGCGAAAAATTGTCTGAGTCTGCAATTTTTTAACATTTCCTTGTGCCCTTTAATTATCATGAGCAGACAGATATTTTGAAGTAACGAATTAAGCCGAATTTAAAAGCATTCGACAGTGATCGAACATCTTATGACGGAACACTAAAACCAACTAAAACTTTGCGTGTGCAGCATACTTTATTTTGCTCTTTCAAGCACTAAAGCTTTCTCCACATTATGGCGTGTCTGCCATACTGCATTCTCGTCAATTTTAATCCGTTGTATATATGTATTGGTCACTTTTTTTGCGGCCAGTGACAGTCTTATTTGTAAACAGTTTAGATTTACGGAGAAATTATTTATAAATAAATATTTATATAAAAATTTTTTTAATTGAAAAATGGAGTGATTGGATAGGAAAAAGACTAAAAACTACGTTATTTTTGTAAAATTCAATCTCTTTATTCTTTTTAAATTCAAAATATAATTTTACATAATTTTCTAATGTAAAAAACATATTATCTAATGTATATAGTGTGGCTGTTCAAGCAAAGTTCAAACCTTAATGCATACTTGTGATAACAATAAGTATTTTCATGTAATCACAAAAATGTATCAGATTAAGTACATTATTTTAATAAAATACCAAAATAATTGTTGAGAAATGCTGTATAATTAACTAATTGGTGATAATTACTTGAATAATTATAGTTAATTGGTGCTTATTAGCAATAAATGGATGAAAATAGAACCATTAAATTTTTTATAATGATACAAGTAGTCAATGAATAGTCCAATAAATATTATGCCAAAATATCCTAGAATACTATTTCAATTACGCAAAATGCAGGTACTTCACATAGACCCGTGAGATAGATCTACATAAACCTCTTGTATCTTGCAATCACGAATGTTTTAAGTGCTTCTTTGTGTTAATTGTGATAACAGTTATAGTAATGTAATATTGACAATTGTAATAATATAATTCAGTGTAACTGTTGACGCCTGCGAGAGGCTCTCTGCTTATCAAAACGCATTTCCATTTCTTCCAAGACCCTTGGTGTGTAACGAACAACAAGTTTAACAGAATGCTGAGCTTGCTTCAATAGCTCCACAGCCTTTTCATGATTCTCACCTTCTACACACTAAAAATGAATATAAATTTCAAGTTAATTACAGAAAAAATGTCATAAAATTTTGCTAGCATAAACATACCACTCCATTAACAGACAACAATTGGTCACCACGTTTCAGTCCTGCGTGTCTATCAGCTACACCTCCAGGGATGATTCTGGAAATGTAAATAGGTGAGTTTTGTTCTTTGCCTCCCATAACATTGAATCCCAGTCCTTCCTCAGTTTTGGGCAGCTCAACAACTCTGGGATGCGCATGACCTTCGCTGGCAGCAAAAGCTGCAACAGTGGCTTTGGCAGTAGCTGATGCTCTCACGTCTTGTGATCCCTAAATTAAGAAACTTGATCAATTAATCGAGTCCAAAAGTTGAAAACTGTATTAAAAACTTGCCTGGATATCAACAGATTCATAAATGTGTTCATATATCTCTCGAACTGCATGTAAAAAGTCACTCTGTAGGACTTTTTGCAAAGCAACAAACTTTGATACTGGAAACTCTCCACCTATAAAACCAATAATTGATAAATTGATCAGAATCTACAGTAAGAAATTGATGAGCAATCAACTTACTTTTTTGTAACTTATCCAAGAGTTCAATGGACCTTTTGATATCTGCAAATAAAATAATATGTTTACTTTAAATAGTAATTTCGATTAACCTGATCATTACCTCTTTCGAGAGCAACAGAGTCACCAACAACAGCCATAATTGCACAGAATATCTAAATTTTTCAGTCTCAACTCTGACGAGTTTGTAAACTCGTATAGGTTAGGTAAAAATAAAAAATAGTAATGCTCGACTAAATTTAACTATTTTTCCGGAGAAAGACGTCACGTATCTCACAAGATTGTACTAAAAAACTGCAAAATAAAATAACAATACAATTAACAATATTTGAACAGTCGAAAAGCCACTCGTTAATTTTTGGCGTTTGCACCTCCTACAAGCAAACGCAGCCACTGCATCTCTCTTTACACTCACGACGTTTCATGTTTCCATGTTTTGGTCAGTGATCCACGGTACGCATGTGTCTATAAATATATATACACCTACAAGTGATGATGCTCGATCATATGTGAAAACCACACCCAGAAGTAGATGGCGCTAGTTTTTTAAAAACCAAAATTAAATTTGGAGTATTTTCATGTTGATTGCTCCATTTTCGAAAACGGAGCATTTTATCCATAAAAGCCTTTTCAATGGAAAATTCAATGTATTATCGCGAATAAAAGTAATGTAAAGCAAACTTTCTTTCGCATAAAAGAACAAAAATAGTATTCCTAGATTTTCCGGATGAAGGTATTACTCAGCGGCTTTATGTGACATGAAGCACGTAGCAAATCTTCGACTCTTTTACAACCGTTCAAATGTGTTAATGTTTACAGCGAAAAAAAAAATTACCGTGTTTTTTTTACCGAAAGACTATTAGTCATATCCTGGCTTTTATGCTGAACATCTCATTAAAATAATAATCAAACAATCGTTCATCAAAGCATAAAATAATCATTTATTTTTTTTTTACTCAAGGTGTGTACAAGGCTCTACAAAAATAATGTAAAAAAAAGTATATATGTCTTATTCTCGTTGAAGAAAATAGAAATTTTAATCGTAATCATCGCGATAATCAGGCGGCACGCAAGTAGGCACTGGTTTACAGGGAGCTTGAGCACAGGTAGCCTGCTGAAGGACACACGTGTAGGATGGTTTGCAGGGCGGGTCGAGGTTGGCGCATGGCCCACCCTTGCCCGCGCCCAATTTCGCCAGATCGCTCTGACACGAGTCGGCGTCTACGGATATACAACAACATTGCCAATTTTTTAATAAAAATATTAAAAAGTCAACGTTAATTTTTTTTTTTCGTTATACTCACATTCAACGCACTTGGTATCCAGGCAGCATCCAGAGCAGCATTCTGAGCTTCGAACGCACTGCGAGAGCAAATAATACATTGAATTATTCAAAGCAGTACGTGTTCCAGTTACGTTTGAACGCGGCGATAATTCCGTGTAAGAAAAATTGAAAGTGAAGTAATTAGCGAACCGAAATACCGCTGAATAAGATGACCGCGCGCGCTTCGTAAAGTGTATATACTATATATATACGTGCAGGTATAGTTGCACTTTCACTCGTAATTTTTGGTCATTACGTGCATATATATACCAATCGACAATCATTCCAGAGATAGCAACGTAACAATACTTTCTTTCCAAAAACTTTCAATCTTCTTGCTCGCTCGCAAGTGCACGTGTACTCGTTAAAATTAACTCATGTCCATGTCTAATTACTCACGTCTACGTTGGTCTTCAAACAAATGGATTCGGGTGCCGCTCCCACATTGGCAATTACAATCGCCAAAATCAATAGCAGCATTGATCTCGTCATTGTAACTGCGAGGATGAACGAAAAAAAAAAAGCCGCAGCTCTCACGAAATATATATACACTCGCGTGTGTGTGTGTGTGTGGACAGCAGCGCGGGAACTGCTTGACTCTCAACCTCGTTTCTCGTTATATTACATACAGCATATACGCACCCACGGTTCTATACTCAGTCGGCGCTCTTTACCTCATTTATGCCTGTCTGCACCGTTCATATATACTGCGGTGTGTGTATTTTTATTGTGTATATACGTACTCTCGCGGTCGCAAGTCTTTTTCTTGGTTCTAAACATCATCAGAACCCCCCTTCGTAAAAAAAAACTCTTTTCCGATTACAGTTTTTATTCTTCTCGACGGATCGCTCGGAAAAATTCCACCGAACGTTGCGCAGTTATCTCACACTATACCCACATAGAAATCTCGCAGGTTTCATGCTCATTTTTATACGCAACTTGTATTAATATACAGTCAATTAACGAATAATAATTTTTTCGTTTCCAAACGACCGAAGATGATCCATAATTCAGAGTAGACGCCACGCGCGCGCGCGCGAGAGAGAGAAAGTGTTATCGTCTGTTTATAAGAAGAGGCGGCGAAGCCTAATCTCTATATTCCTCGGTAAATTTCCTATATGCGTATGGTTATTTCATGTAGAACGCGCGCAAGAAGTTGTTTATCAATAGATGGAAACGAAGGCGTTTGTTATTTACGCGATTGTTGGGTTGCGCAAAAAAAATTTAATAAAAATGAGATTTCCATCACGGACGGAATGGTTTATTAATTTGACAAACGTTATCTAAAAAATGTCACAAACTTTCACGAAAAGTCTCAATTAGAGTATAGATAACTTTTGAAATTCGTTACAGTTACCGTCTCGCGTATAACAATGATCGAGCCAATGGTCGTTGGAAAGTCGCAAAGTCCAATGCGTCATCCCTTGCGCTTATCGGGCGTAAAGTCGTTAAGGGCTCTCTCGCACAGTCCATTTGCTCGGGCTATATAAACCAACGTTGCCAAGCACGGAAATGTATTCAGTTCCGAAAAGTCAACTGGAAAACTCAAAATGTCGAGCAGCAGCAGCACCACCAGCAAGTTCGTAGTCCTCGCTCTGTGTTTGGCAGCCGTCCAAGCCAGTGCCATCGGCAGGAAAGTTGTCGAGGGTAAGGATACCGTGGACGTGACTAATAATGGAATCACAATCAAGACTGGCTACGAGAGTTACTTGCACAAGCAACCAGAGACCGCAGTTGCCGAGTCGAGAAAGGACGATTGGCTTCCGGCATCGACACTCGACTTGTACAAGGCTGCTTTGATGTACCATGCAAGCTTTTTGCCAGCCATCGGAATGAAAATTACCAAAGTTATACTGCACTTTGCGATCGCCCTGTTCGTTGGAATTGGCGTTACCACCGCTGTTTGCAGCTTCACGCCGCTGTGCAACATCAACTTCAACGCAAACAAACCGTCGTTTTTGTCCGAAAATGTGAGTGACATTGAAATTATACTTATACGTAATGTTTTTTTCAACGCTGGTAATGTCTGACATTACGTTTGTAAATCGAGATTACTCTGCTTCTCAACGATTACTGTAATTTTCTGTAATTATCACGTGCAAGTGTTAATCGCACCATCGTATCCTTCTTTATATATCACTTTAGCTAATGACCACGTTAATGCTTGTAGCTCATACGCTCGACTTTACGACTTGATCATAAAAAAGTAATTGCAATTTTCAATGTTTTTTTTGCAATTTGCAGCATGAAATGTTTCCGGCACTCAGAGAAGCCTTCGAAATAGTCTCCCAAATTCCGAATTTCTTCAAAAAGCAGGAAAAGCCTGCGCCAGTGCAACCGGGACAACTATCAGCAGAATCAGATGACGTGCTCGAAAAGATTCCAGAACAAGAGATTGACCCACGCACCCCGCGGAAAAGCATAAACGTCGAGAGCCGAAGTGCCAAAACTCTCGAACCGGATGTCAAGGAAAATGAGGCTTAAAAAGATGTAAAATTCAATATTGTTTCGTCGCTGAATTTAGTCACTGCAATGTAGATTTAGTTATTTATTTTGTGAAAAAAAAAAAATCAATAAATGTGTTACTCAAAAAATGTTTGCACAAAATTATAATGATTTTAATTGTATTTATGCCCAATAGAGGACCCAGTTTGCTCCATAGATAAAAATTTACTCTTACTGCTATACATTGGCATTCGTACCTACCCCTTGTAAAAATTATTTATTGAGAAAAATTAGACCAATTGATGAATCGTTCAATTTGTCATTACTTTGAATAACTTTTTTTTTCATTTTAATTAATCAGCTGTATAATCAATCGTTGTATCTACATGCTTATCTGCCATTAATGCTGGTGAAAGAAAGGATTAATTAATTTTTTTTTCGTGAGATCCTTTTATTGTATCATGCCGCATTCTTTTATAAATATCCGCCGGCGTGACGTCATCATTGATAAAAATATTTTGAAGCACCCAAAAACAAAAGTTATTGAGCGGTAGTGCGCTCTGCTAAACAACAAAGAATTATTAATTCACATTTGAGAACGTCGAATATGATAAATAGGATATGACGTTAAAAAAGTCAAAATATTTCCAATAACAACATTACAATTAAGCTTTTCATCAATAAAGGCAATTGAGAAACGAATTATTGTTTTTATTGTAATCAAATAAATGAAATTCGTTCACTTAAAAGTGCTTCACATATATCTTTTCATCAAATTCATTAGTATTTATGAGCACTGCATATATAATAGAAAAGGTATAACGTCAAAAAAGTCAAAATATTTCATAATAACCAGGCGCAATAAGTGTTATCACCAATAGACAATTAATAAGGAACTCTAAGAGTTCGAGGTGGGGAAACAAGCCGAGTTTCGATGTATTAAACTTTGCCAGCAAGCTTTTTCAGTCAGTTTCTCTCTCTCGCAATTTTGTCCGGTACTCTTTGGAAAGCTTGCATAAAAACGAGATTGACTTTTGTATTTGGTTTACTCCTCGTCTATTTGGGTATGATTATATTTTGAACCGTCTCACAAGATTCTCGTGACCACTCTTAATAGCCTCGCAAAAAATGAGGCAATTAAAATTTTAACATAATTTTTTTCCGCGACACGATATAGCTAATAAAAATCAGTGTAGATTGTAAGTACGGCAACATTAATTTATCGACACTCAGTTTCTTATACACCTTTACAAACTCGCGATCGATTTTTCAGAAATGTCACAATTTTTCTCGACGAATTTTCAATTAGTAACACTCAATTTATTATTCAGGCTATTCATCTGGAAAAAGGGACTTCAATACTAATCGTGGCTCAAAAACTCGGCCTCAAATCTTGCAAAAAACAACTCATTCGACATCAAACTGTTAAATTTACGTATAGTATTGCAACTCAAACGGGTATAAGATGAGATAAAAATACAAAAAAATAAATAATATTGGACATTTGCCAGGCGGTGTACGCATCAAAACCTGGTAATGTATTGATCGGCTCGTCCAGCGTTAAAGCGGCGCTAATGGTCCTGGGTAATATACTCGTCAGCAAATCATCCCGCCCTTGAAGCTACCTAACGATCTTAATGGTATTAGGAACATTGCCGCTAAAACCATCACTCCCTTCAAGGTACATATCGCGCTTTATGCTACACTTTATCTTCATTGATTTTTCACTCGAATAGCCGGCAGTGCTTCTTCGAGATTCGACAAATTAAATTATCAATTTTCCTCTTTGTAGGATTCCAAGAGCAGAACCGAACTGTTTTTATACAGACAGCCTCGCTGCCAATTTTTTGGGGAAAATAACGAGTTTTTCGAATTATCATATTTTATCACAGAAACGAGGCACGGGGTCTCCATTTTTACATTTTATCAATGATATAATTAAATATCTTTACAGGCGTTTTAGGAAATCGATTTGGTGGCCATTCGCCTTCTTCCTGTTGGATCTGAAGAGTGAAGATATCCTATTTGCCGGTAAATATGTCGAGCCCGAGGGCCAGCCAGATCCTTCGTGCTAAAACTACATATCGACCGCATATCTTGAGGAACTGTATTTGAAGCGAAATTTATTTATGATTAGTTTCTTTCATTATTCATCGCAAGAAAAATGTACTTTTTTTTTCGGAAAAATAAATCAAACTCTTAGTGAATAAATTGCTGATTTTTTGTTACCTCCTCTTTTCAGCCGTGAAAACTAAAAAAAAATTAATGTAAGAATACAATAAACGTCCACTAATGTGTGTTTGATCATGCATTAAAAAAAAGTCAAACTTACTTCTTCACTTTAAAGTTCCAAACTATAGCTGTTAATCATTATATGGCGATTATGACTTTTTAAATTCTACGAGTTTCCGAAATTTTTCACGAGTCTGTCGAGTGAGTGGCTCTTCGATATATCACTCAAATTTTCGACGAATGAGCAAATAAGAGTTCGTCACAACTTTTCCCGAAAGTATGCACCTCGGTACTGTTACAATTTTCACCTCTAATTGCGCGTAATTGAGGTAAAAGTCAAATTAGCCGCAGCGCGCATTAACTTATCGTCCTAAAAACCGTTAAGGGTTTGAAATTTCATATCTAGCCCATGTCGATGCCGACTGACCAAAATCATATTTAAACGATCACTCGGCTCGTTACCACCAATCAGTCTTCAAAGGGCAAGCAAGCAAAATGTACGCACTAACAACGACTTTGTTCCTGCTGTCAGCATCTGCGATGCTTGCTCAGGCCGACACTATTCCAGGGGGTGAGGAAACCAAAGCCGTGAATACCATCAACAACGGCTTCTCTTTGAAAACTGGCTACGAAGGCTACCTCGCAACCGTCAATCGTACAAAAGCTGAAAAATCGGATTTGTTGATGAAACTCGATACATTCGTCAAGTCTGATTTTCTCACCAAGATGACTCTCATCAAGAACGCTTTAATTGCTGCTAAAGCTTTGTTGCTGCCTATCGCGCTCAAGATCTTTGCAGGCACCAAGTTCGTCGCCTTCGTTTTACTCTGGGGAGTCATCGCCACTCATTCGGTCTGCAAGTTCACGTCTCTCTGCTCGTTCTCCATGAATTTGCCGGACATCAACAAGGAGGTTTGTTTCAACATCTATTCTTATTTTGATAGGTTGTTTAAGTAGTGAAATATTCGAAATACATTTTTTCCGCTAGAGAGTATGAAAAGACTATTTAAAATGCACTAAATTTGTCTTAAACTTAAGGATACACGTAACTTTAAAAAAAATCAAGTTTTCAACGAAAAGTTTTTTTTCCACCATTTTTTACGAAAAAATAAAATATGAAAAAAAAATTCATTTTACAGGATGTCAAAGCCCGCATCGTGAACATGGCAAGACCATTCATGAGCGACGAGACTTTGGACTACACATTGAAATTTGCAAGATCAGCAATCGATAGTTACAACTCAGTCCAAGAGTATATTTAAAGGCGCAAATTTCAGTGAGGCTGCGTTTTTATCCGTAAATTCTTCGAGTCATCGCGTTTATTTATTTTCATAAAACACGAAAAACCAAAAAAAAAAATTGTTGTACCAAAAAAATAAAACTTGAAAAATAAAATCCAGTGTTGTCCGTTTCATTCGTCTCTCCTTTTCCTCTACAAACTTACGCCGTGAAGCATAGCAACCACGCAAACTCTTTTCGCCAGAGTGACGAATCTATAAAGCCGCAACTCGCGAATGATACGATAGCATATATAAATATATACTTCCCCGCATGCTCTCGCATCGCATAGGCACGCAATAATCGAAAACTGTGACACGTGTATATACATTGACAAGTCGTTAGCGCTGTCCGACGTCGATTAAGAGTCATTAGTAAAAGCGTATACAAGCCTATATGAATTCGAAAAATAAAAATATATAGAAATCAATGTATCCGCGAGGAGATGAAGTCATTGTCACACGCAGACAGACACAAGTGCGAGCCGAGAGAAGAAGAAGAAGAAGAAGCAGAAGCGCCTCGACTGAATCGGCAGCCAATCCGGTCCAACCTCCTACTACTCACTCTTTGGTCGTCGTCGCGATATATCCTCGAAGAGCGAGTTTATTCCAAGCGTGCGCCAGTCAAGACGCTCCTTCGCTCATCAACGCACAAACCGAGGCACAAACACCGGCCCCGCTCGTGTTCGCGCGAAACGAGCGATGATGACGTCGTCAGGTCAGTATACATAGACAGACAGACAGACACGCGCTCGGCTCGCAAAAACTTTTTGACACACTTCGACGAGTTCAGGGTCATTTATATAGTAGCCCTAGATAACATCATCTCCCTCCCTCTCTTGCTGCTTTGGGTTTTTCCGCGGACGAGTTTCTCTCTTATACTGTGTATCTGCGTGTGTCGTTCATTCGTCAATTGACACTCGACCATGACGCCACTCGTAGGCTGGATAACGTTGGCGCTCGCCGTGACCACGGCTTTCGCTGCTACTGTGCCAACAACCCCGACAACCACCATCACCGCCGCTAATGTCAACGTTGACGAATTTACGCCTTACAAGGGCGAGCGCTTCGACGACTTTGATTGGAGTTTGCTGCAGGTATAGACGATCACTGTGTATATATTCGACGAGTTTTCATTTTTTTTTTTATCATTGCCTCTTTTTTTTTGTTCTTCAGAATATAGCGTCGCACGATAAAGGTAATATACTGATCTCGCCGATTTCGTTGAAATTGGCACTGGTGTTGCTTTACGAGGGAGCGCAAGAGGATACAGCAAGAGAGTTGGCTAAAGCTCTGCGTTTGCCAACTAACATCGAGGAAACTCGCGCTCGTTACACCAGTATTCTACGATCTTTGGAGGTATATACGTATATACATGCATTGTTATTCCGCTCAATTATACTCTTTATGAATTTGACTTTGCATTTTTTTTTATTCGAAAATTGAAAACTTTTATTATTTTGAGGATGTATAGCTCGTGTTTTTTTTTTTTTAAAGAGAGAAATCATTGTGCTCGAGCTATCTAAGCGAGCAAACAATTAAAGTCACTTAAACTCGCGCATTCTTTTTTCTTTTCATGGGCTTAATTGATCAGCGTAGACAAAAGCTCTACGTATACAATCTATACTCTACGATTTGAATGAACGATGCTCCAGTTTCTTCAACAGAGATTCGAGCAGATTAAAAAAAAATTCTTTAAAAAAAATGAAATACGTTGAACAGTAAAGTTTCGTTGCGGTATTTCCGGGTGCGTAATAGTTCACACAGTTCATTAGCAAATCCACTCTGAATTATTGAAATTTTTTTCCGCCTCGAAGCGACATTTATTTATTTTTCTAATCGCAGGAGAAAAATGCGGAATACACGCAAAACTATGGTAATCGCATCTACTTGGACAAGAGCATCCAGCCCCGTCAGTCGTACACTTCGACGCTGGAGGCATGTTACCACACGAACGTCATCAACGCGAGTTTCGCCGAGTCGCGCTCGGTCGCGCTGATGATCAACGATTTCGTAAACAACGTGACGAATGGTCATATCAATAAACTGATTGACGACGGTGAGCATCGATATATTATTCATTCGATACACGAATGTGCGTGTATTTAAATCTAATCAGTTTGCTGTGTTTTGTTGCAGAAGGGAAATTGAAGGATGACTTGATGCTGATTGTGAGCGCGTTGTACTTCCAAGGTAATTGGGACAAGCGACCCTTCGACGAGAGTCAATCGAGAATCGACAAGTTTTACTTGGCTGACAAAAGTGCGATCGAGGTGCCTTACATGAGGACCAGCAAGAATTTTTATGCCACTTACGTCGAGGAATTGAACTCGAAGATTCTTCGAATACCTTATGCCGTAGGTTTTAAACATTTCGATAGATTTTTTAGATCTTTTTCATTTACTTATTTTCGTTTTTGTATGTTTAAAGGGACGTAAATATGCGATGTACTTTATTCTACCGCAATCACCAGGTCAACTAGACTTTGTGTTGCAAAAGATCACGCCAAAGCTGCTTGTCGAGAAAATGTCAACGTTGCAGCTCACACCTGTCGAGGTTTTGCTTCCCAAATTCAAGTTTGACTTTACTAGCCACTTGCAAAATAACTTACGCGAGGTAAAAAAAAACAAATAAATAAAACACTCGGTTGCAAACAATTGATATAAATATATATCAACCGAAAATTATTTTCAGTTGGGAATCCACGACATCTTCGAGGCAACGGCAACTCTCACGGGCATACAAAAATCAAAGACCACAAACAGGCGACTCGCAGTCTCGGATATCATACAGAAGGTGGGAATCGAAATAAACGAGAAAGGAACCACCGCTTACGCCGCTACCGGTACGTACATGTAGCAAGATTTTCATATGAATACCCGAAATCCCGTTTGATTTGCATGTCAATGCGCGTTTTTTTTTTCGAGGTAAAAAGCGAGCGAGGTGTGAAATAATGTCTCTCTGAATGAGGTGTTGGTTCGACGAGTTCATTGTTACTTGCGTGACTAGGATTTTTTTTTGTATTTTGGAGTGTGATTCAGTTTTTTTTTGTCTTTGGGTTTTACCATGCTTATCTTGTCGTCGATGATGAAATAGAAATTTGCATAGATTTCAAATGATTTTTTAAGGTTTAGTTGAAAATTACTTATTTAAAAACACATACGTACATACAATTATTATTAAAAGTCGAAAAAAAATGATTCTTCCCACGGTTTTCAAAGATCATCGGTTCCCAATCTACCATTGAACTTTTTCTTTCCCTTTTTTTTAGCAACATGCAATGGGAAGCTCGAAAATTCAAAATTGTACACTACAAACAGAGAGAGAGAGGATTCGCGATCGTAAGGATAAACCGTGCAATTATATTGGAAGCGCATGCTCCGCACTAATTTCATTTCTTTAGCCACGCGGTTTCTTTTTTTTTTTTACATCGGTAGCATTTAACTTCCGAACAATAACATTTTAACGTCTCGATCGTCGCTTCTTCGCGTCGTCGTAAAAAGAAGGGCAGCAAAGTTGTTCTTCCGAAAAGTTGTTCTTTCCACCGCAGCATCTTGGAAATTGCTCTTTGGCGTCGGCGGCGTTTCTCTATCGTAAACAAGCCAAAATTACGGGGGTCGCCGCCGCTGCGAGTAATCGTCCGTAGAAACTATTACCTGGCTGGTGTTTACCGATAATTGATGAAATCGTTTCGTGCTTTACCGAAACCCATAAAAAAAAAAGGAACTACATTTTTTTTTCTTTTTCTGTTGTTGTTTCACAGCGATCGAACTTGGAAACAAGATGGGAGACGAGACCTTCCACGCGACTCATCCATTCCTGTTCTACATCGAGGATGAGACCACTGGCACTATCACATACATGGGTATCGTCAATCATCCTCTTGAGAAAAGCAGAGTCATCATGCCGCCGCCTGCGCTCAACGTGCAAAGATTCGGAATGGATTCTGTCGAAGGTACTTCTAGTAGTTGAAAGTATAGTGCTTCATTTCTATTTCCATATGTTTATCTAACAATTTATTCACTCGTTTGAATGCATTCTTGGCCAGAAGCATTTTCACACTGTATGATTACACTAACCACTGGTTACGGCTCTCATCTCTTCTACTTCTCGCTCACTAAATTTTCCGTAGCTTCTTGCATTATGTTAGTTTGCTGTTAGGAGTGGATTTAATGTATTCTTACGACATCAATGATATTGCAACTGTATAGTTTCAACTCGAATGTGTGATAATGTTGAGATATATTAGGAGATTTTTCCGCTATGTGGCGCTCGAACAAATATCATCTCAAAGTGAATTTTGAATGATAAGCCTATATGTATACTTTTTTTTTGATAATATATTTTTTATTCACGCATATGAGTACTGTATAGTACTGTACATATTTCAATCAAATACATTCGTATTTTCATGAACAAATATATTGGCAAATATAATCAATTCTAAAATCTCTCACACTTGAAGCAATACTTATGATCACCATCTCATTAAAATCACAGGTTTCATTTGAGATTCACAAGTCACCGACAATAATCACTCCAGCAACACTTGAGGAAAAAAAAAAGAATCCTCATCAAAATACAAAACAGGACTCGAACAAAGTCCACTCAAATAGCCCCTCGAAAATCCCTTTAAAAAAAACGATACTTGTGCACCGGTCAAACACGCATAAATTTTGACGGGCGCGCGCGAGCATCGGGTGGGGAAACGAGTCGAGTCATCGACAGATTAGACCTCGCCGACAAGCTTTTTCGCTCAGCTCGCAATTTATCCGACGCTAGTCTTTGAAAAGCTCGCGACTGACGAGCACGTATATTTCATCGAAAATGGGATTAGCCTTTATTTCCTGTTTATTCCTCGTCTGCTTGGGTATAATTGCACATATATTTTGTTTATAATACAGCCTCGCGAGAGATGAGGCAATTTTTTTTTTTCCGCTCGACACAATCATTCTTGTTTGTAAATATAGCTTGTGGGAAATTGTTTTGACGCGTGGCTCATTCAATTGATTTTTATAGTCGTACTCATCACGGTCAATTGCTTTTCTTTTTCAAACAAACATTTTTCTCCTTAATTTTTTCGTTCAATGAAAAGAAAATAAACACGAGAATCGCTACGTCTATCAAGACGTAGGCATAACAGCACCGTTAAATTTAGACTAATCATCGGTGTCTAACCCGGTAGAAAAAGTTGCCTTCCCACCAAAGATTCTTTTTTTTTTTCTTTATTTTATTTTATAGCGTGTCCTGCGCGCGGATTATCGATTCAGCGCGGCACGGCGAAATTTTTACGGCCATGGCCTGAAGCTATTTTATTACATTTTGTATATAAGATATATATAAAAGTTTCATTTTCTTTTTTTTTATTGAACACGCGAGCTAGTAAATTAAAAATTCGTGTTACGAGCCGACAAAAACAGTGTGTGTGTAGGCAATAGTCCTCGTATGGCCTTGGAATTTATAATTTGGGAGCTCGTTAGTTACTTTCCATCTATAAAAAGAAATCACATTAACATGTGTTCAAACACGAGTAAATATCATGTAACATTTAGATGCTATTGAATGTAATCGACGCGAAAAAATTGATTGATTGACACTCGGAGCTTTTGTCCTATGCCGCATCTGTACAAACTCGCCATTGATTTTCCTATACAATGTGACTTTTTTTTTCGAATTTCTAACTATCGACGCTCGAATTTTTTCAGGTTCCACCTCTGGGAAAGGGCCCGACGATTACCTGACAACTCAGAACTTCTTCAACATCGAGCTCCTTAATGTACGTATAATTGCAATGTCAGTAAAAAAAAATGTAAGAGAGAAAAGAAGCAATAACGGGGGTATTTTACCAGGAGCTGTACGCAACGAAATCCGGTAATGTGGTGATCGGCTCGTCGAGCGTTAAGGCGGCGCTAATGGTCCTCGCCGAGGCAGCCGCCGGCAGAACGCGTCAGCAAATCATCGCGTCCTTAAGGCTACCAACCGATCTCGCTGGCATTAGGAAAATTGCAGCTCAAACCATCACCCCCTTCAAGGTACATATCGCGCTTTATGCTACACTTTATCTTCATTGATTTTTTCACTCGAATAGCCGGCAGTGATTCTTCGAGATTCGACAAATTAAATTATCAATTTTTCTCTTTGTAGGATTCCAAGAGTGGAACCGAACTGCAATCGGCAATCAAATTGTGGATCCAACAGGAAGTGGTACCCGCTCAAAACTTTAGCGATGCTTTGCAGCAGTACTACAAAAGTGGTCTCGAGGCACTTAATTTCAAAGACGTTTCCAAATCGGTGAAAGCAGTCAACGATTGGGTGAAGAGGTGTACCAATGGATTGATCGATTCCATCGTCGATCAGGGTAAATCTAATTTTATGAGACGTAAAAAAGGAAAAATGTGAAAGCTTACGGTGTATTGATTTTCGTATATTTGCAGACAGCCTCACCGCCGATACGAAGGCACTCTTAACCACGGCAGTGTACTTCAAAGGAACGTGGCTGAACTCTTTTGACAAGACCGCGACAAGGCTAAGATGTTTCAACGTGCCTCGAGTTGGCTGCAGGTATGTACCTCTGATGGAAAGCGTCAACACCTACAAGTATGCTGAGATTCCGAGTCTTCGCTCTCAAGTCGTACAGATTCCTTACACCGTTAGTCTCTTCTTTTTTTCAAATGCATTTCGATCAATTTCCAAAAACTGCGTGCTCATTGAATATTTCATATCATGTTAAAGGGTAATCGAGTGGCGATGCTGGTGGTACTGCCGAAAAGCGTAGAAGAGGATGCACTCGAGAATTTATCCAGAGACTTGGTCTTCACGCCACTCCCGCATATTCTACAACAACTGGAAGACACGGAATTGTTGTTGCAGCTGCCAAAATTCACCGTCAGCAATAAGATTCAGCTCCAAAGTAGCCTCAACAAGGTACGTCGGATTTGTCATCAGGTTGATCAACGGATTTTTCATTGACCCTTTTTGAACTTCAGTTGAAAATCACGGATTTGTTCGACTCGAATTCGAACTTGACCGCGGGCTTCCCCAACGACACCGTGCAAGTCGGTGCTGTGCTTCACAACGCCCGAATCGAAGTCACCGAGGAGGGAACCGTCGCCGCTGCAGTCACTGGTAATTTAAAAAGCAAATTAATTAAAATCTTTATAACGCCTGTCGTCGTTTGAATGAAAAATCTAACGATAATGAAAAATGCATGAGCATCTTCACTGTGTATACAAATGAAGTTGTCATAGTTAAGAGTCGATAAGTCAGCGATCTTCCCAGAGGCAACGAGAGACACAGTGAGAACGAGTTTCTCGTATTAGCATAAAAGCCATTCCTTATCTCGGAAACGAGGCACGAGAACACACAGCTTTTTTTTTTCTCTTGTCTCTCTCTTGATCGACGAAAATTAAATGTCTTTACAGGTGTTTCGGTGATACCGCTAATGGGTACAACGATGATGACTTTCCGCGCCGACAGGCCGTTCGCCTTCTTCCTGTTGGATCTGCAGACGAGCAATATCCTCTTCGCCGGCCGATACGTCCAGCCGGAAGCTTAATACAATTTTTTTTTATTATATCCTGCATCGATCGCATTATATCTCAAGACTGCATTCGAAACGACACACAATTCTTTTTTTTTTTTTTTAATGTTTATGTTCGCTCATTGTTTCATCGCATGGAAAAAGTACTTTATGTGTTTTATCCGACAAATAAATCGAAATCTTAGTAAACGAAAAATAAAAAAGATCACCGATCCTTTCATTATTCACCCCCATCCTTGCAAAAATTAAATTGATCGTTTTCGAAAGCTATGCGCGCAATCCCATCTCGCCGTGGGAGCGTGGGACACTGCTATATATCTAGTGCTGTTGTGTGCATAACTAAACTTTGTCCACGCATGGGAAGCGGAAACGCTCAATCAATGAATCATCGGAGAGATGCTCAGAGATAGCATCGAAATTAGGATAAGGTCCATAAAGCAAAACAATAAATTTCGTTGGCAATGATTCACTCGAAATTAAATGACGGAATGCACGCAGTGTCGATCGTGAATTGGCAACGAACTTTGAGTTTCTTTACTTTAACTTACGAAAAAAAAAGAAAGAACGAAGAAAAACTTTGGCATAATATAAACGCGGCGGCGGCGTTTGGGCGACGGAAGCGGAACGGAGTGGCTGATCGTCACGCTGCGTCGCTCGCAAAATGTGCAGCCAAGTATGCACATCCCGAAGGATATATATATAAATAACGTGATGCTTATAATAACGGCAAAGAGCCAAGCAACATAACGAAAATGCATCGGCATGAGCGTGAAGTGAAAGCGAGCTTGCGTTTTAATTGGTATATATATATATATATATACGCCGGCGGTCGATGATGCAACTGGCGCTCGCTCTCAAGCGCTTATATAGTATTGTCAAACGGTGCCCCCATGGAAATTGGCCATTAACATAACTGGAAGAGGCGTCAGTTATATATATATACATACGCGCGCTCTCTTTACTCGCAGCGCAGTCCGTTATACCCTATACTGCACCTATACTCGACGAGTAGTGAGCGCTCTCTCTGCTCCCCTATAGCTTTACCGGCGCGTAACGTCTTTTTTACCACGAGCCATATAAAACTCTCCCAACGAAATTTTCGAGCTATTTCCGAGGCCAGCAGTAGCAGCAGCGACCAGCTTTTATTGCGGCGCAAAAGGGTTGCTGCGCCTGTTGTTCAGGAATTTTTTCATACAGCACCGGACCTTTTACGAGTTTGAGAACATTTTTGCAACGCGCGCATTCAGGAATTTTCCATGCGAGATTCACCGATGAATTTTCACCGCGGGGGGAATGTTTGTTTCTCGCTTGCCTATTATAACTGTCGTTTGAAGTTATTTTTTTTTTTCAATTATGAAAAGCCAATTCGACGGACGATTTACAGTTATGTACATTTCAATTATTTCGTAAACGTTAATGTTTTGATTAAACTGGTGGTTATCGAGAACTAATGAGACCGATAAAATAGCCGAAAAAAAAGTACTCAATTCCCGCGGCGGTAACAGTTCAATCAGTCGAAAAAAGAAGAAAAAAAAGATGATTCTCTCAAAGTACGTAGATAAGCGCCGCGCGACGGGAAAAGTGAAATGAAGTTACAATTATCTCGAGCGATTGACTGGGCTCTCACATTGTGTTATATACCGAGGCGGTAGTGGTGGCGCGACGTCGGCTTCCCTTTCCGCGCGGGGGGACGTCAATCAACCGCGCCCAGTAAAAGACTCTCCCAAATTAGAGTCGACAAACGCTGTATTTTCTTTCCTTTGATGTTTATTATTCGTAAACAGCGCGAGCGAGCTTTTAAAGCGGTGCGTCTGTATCTTCATGTTGTTGCATATTAAAATAATGTTTGTGCGAGTATGAGGTGAGAGAGATAGATTGCGTGATGGATATTAAATGAGGACACAAGAGATTTTTTTTATCTTTGAATTTATCGTTTTTAATTCGCTCAATTTGTCATTTATCCTTTTTCTTTTTGACAATTTCTTCTTTTTCATTTATATTCTGACAATTTTCATCTTCGTCGCTATTTACAATGGTATTGATAATAATGATACAATAGTTTGTTTTTTTAATTAATTAATCATAATTGTACACGTCTACTACAAATATACAGATTTGTTGTTTGCATTTCATTCGAGTTTTATCATTTAATTTTTACAAAAAAAAAAGAGAATGATGCATTTTTTTTATTATACATATAACCTACGAAGTCTTTACAAATTTTTTGTCTTTTTTACCTAAGATTATGCGCAAATTGGGATACGGCTTGAGATAGTGAGAAGAGAAAAAACGACTAAATCGAACATCGAAACTTTGCTGAGAAAATACGCAGACCAACCACCCAATCGCTCTTTGTTCCGTAGTGAGCAGCAGCACCGAAGAAAAAAAGCGAAAAAAAGGCACGCGCTCGCGCGAAAGAGCAGACAGCGATTGGAATACTCGCACTCGTAGAGAGCGAGAGAGATATTTTCTCAGCAAAGTTGCGTATATACGCGTGGCAGTGGAAAAAGGTTTTTTTTCTTTCGTTTCGTTTAGGACGATATTTTACGTATGTATATGTTTGTATATAAGTACAAAAACCAAATGTATCGTAGAAATCTTGTGTATCCTTAATTCGCTGCTTAAACGAACGTTGGCCGTTATTACGGGACGTGCGCGCATACGTCGCCTTTCAAAAAAAAAAAAAAAGGTTTTGCCGATGCGGAAAGCCCCAAGTCTGACTTCTGAATAATATAAACTTTAAGAGGAACATCAATGAATCTCGTCGGTCAATCTCGTCGTCGCATCGTTGTCCGATATTTCATATCATCTAACATCTTCATGATCGTCATATCACCAACAAATATTTATCATTATCGTTACAAATAAATACGTCACTCATCGCACGATTTGTGTGTAACAAAACAGCAGTCGTCAGTGCTTCAACACACCTCGCGGCATCGCCAGCTAGCAAGTCATCAAAATAAATCTCGAAAGCACAATTCTATAAGAAAAAAAAACGAAGGAAAATACGAACAATTTAAAAAAAAAACATCTTAAACACGCAATTTTGACTTGCTAAACCTTTGCCCGCGTGGTATGACTTCTCGGATCCGTGGCACTCATCGAGAATCGCCTATATCGAAGAGAGAAAAAAAAACGCAAAAAAAAGAAAAAAACGAGAAAAAAAAAGTTAATCATCGTAATGGAGATCGTCGCAGAGTGAAAGCTTATGGCGATTCCCGATTTTTCTTGGCGAAAAAAGCTCTCGTCCCCTATTTTTCGCAATGTCGGACCTTGAAGCGCCCTGACGCCCGAGCTTATTTTTAGTGTGTCCGCGCGCGACAGACTGTCAATGAACTCGGGCGCGAGAGCGGAAAAAAAGCTTTTCGCGCGTCGCGCTCACGGATCCTCGAATGGAAAAACGAGAGAAAAAAAAGAAAAGCTCTATAAGAGCCGATTGTCGCACTTCTCCTCGACATTTTCTATAATTGCCATCCGAGCTCAATTTCACAGATGCAGATGGCAATTACAAAAACATCAGTCACACACTTACACACACAGACAGACTTTTACAGACAAGACATACATACAGGCAGTATTTATATATAAGCATTGCTCGCGGTCGAGCAAACAGTCACTTTCTCTTGCTCTCGCACACACACACGCTCACGCCAACTTACAAATATATACGCACGCGTTACCGAATTACGAGCTACAGCGATAATTAACAATGATAATAAATTAGTTCTGTACAAGAGAGTTGTGTGTGCGCATCGCGCGTCACGTCACGATTGATATACATCACTATATATATAATATATAAATGTACCTATGCGCAGCATTTGTCGTATCGTTTTCGTGTGATTAACAGCTAAATAAAGCGGGCGGTGCGCCCGCACACAGCATCCGTTTGAGAAGAGAGTGGCTTTCACAGTCGTCGCTAGACCTCGGTGGCCAGGGTGTCGCGCATCGGCAGGTCGTGCCTGTAGTGCTCGTCGATGACGTAGACGGCCGAGCAGCCCGAGTCGATCTCGTCGGGCGGCGTCTCCGCTATACTGGACTGGTTGGGCCTCTTGAGGTCCGAGCAACTGGAGGCCGAGCAACAGCTGGCGTCGGTGGAGAACAGGGTGGACGATCGCTTGGAGTCCAGCAGCTGGCAGACCGTGGCGCAGGCGTCCTTCTCCTTCTGGTACAAATGCTGCGAGGCGCGATGCGCGGCCGCCTCGGTGTTGAGCTGCTTGGTCGTCCGCTGGCGCGACTCGCTGACGGGCTCGGGCTTGTAGCCGCCCTCGTCGTACACGCTGTCGGCGTTGTTGATGCTCTTGCTGCCCGCCGCCGCCGTCCACGTGTTCTTGATCATGTGGCTGTCGCCACAGGCAGCCGCGCCCGCCTCGATGCAGGGTGGCGACAGCAGCGCGCCGGCCCGCTTGCTCATGCTGCTGTGCACGGCGTTGCGCTCGTTCTGCAGCCGGGCCTCCTCGTCGGCCTTGGCCTGCTCGCGCTTCTGGCGCCTCTTCATGCACATGACCGCGAGCGCGGCGACGAGCACGAAGGCCGGCACGGCGGTGGAGATGGTGGCGATGACGACCACGTGCTCGGTGGTGAGGGCCGCGTGGCGGGCCTCGGGCGAGGCGGCCACGTGGCCCCGGGGCTGGTCGGCCGACCAGTAGCCGGCCGCCGCGCCGGGGCGCGCCGGCTCGGAGCAGCTCTCGCCCCGCCAGCCGTCCGGGCAGTCGCAGGCGAAGCCGTTGCCGCGCTGGTTGCGGCAGGTGCCCCCGTGCAGGCACGGCGAGTTCTTGCACTCGTCGAAGATGATGCTGCAGTCGCGGCCCGTGAAGCCGGGCTTGCAGGTGCACTTCCAGTCGCTGGCCGTGGAGGTGCAGTTGCCGCCGTTGGCGCAGACCTTGTACTGGCAGAGGTCGACCTTCTCGGCGCAGTGCTTGCCCGTGTAGCCCGGGGCGCACTGGCAGCGGAACTTGTTGACGAGGTCGACGCAGGAGCCGCCGTTGAGGCAGGGCTCGCCCTGGCAGTCGTCGATGTTGACCTGGCACTGGTCGCCGCTGAAGCCCGCGGGGCAGGTGCACTGGAAGCCGGCCATGAGGTCGGCGCAGCTGCCGCCGTTGGCGCAGGGGTTGCTGGCGCACTCGTCGATCTGCAGGGCGCAGTCGGGCCCGGAGAAGCCCGCGGGGCAGTGGCAGGTGAAGCCGCGCTCGCTGTTGTCCTCGCAGGTGGCCCCGCGGGCGCAGGGCGAGTCCCGGCAGGAGCGCGAGCTCACCTCGCAGTGCCTGCCGCGCCAGCCGGCCGGGCAGGCGCACTTGTACCTGCGCGAGATGCTGCTGGGGGAGCCGTCGGCCGAGGAGCTGGTCTCGATGCTGGCGTTGGCGCCGGTGCTGATGCAGGTGGCCTGGTTGAGGCAGGGCTGGCTCTGGCAGTCGAGGAGGGGCGTCTCGCAGTCGGTGCCGGTGAAGCCGGGGGCGCAGGAGCACGTGTACGAGCCCTCGCCGGTGTTGAAGCAGGTGCCGCCGTTGCGGCAGGGCTTGTGGTTGGTGCAGAAGTTGAGGTCCTGGTTGCAGAACAGCCCGCCCCAGCCCTCGTCGCAGAGGCACTCCCAGGGCTTCTGGCAGCTGCCGTGCAGGCAGCCGGGGTAGCGCTCGCATTGGTCGCAGAACTCGCCGGTCCAGCCATTGTGACACCTGGGCAGGAGAGGGAAAAAGCATTGCATGCGCCGGTTAGTCATCGTCGTCAGTCAGCTGAAAGGCAGCGTGGTGCTGCAGCAGCAGCAGTGAGGTAACAGGATAAGGGCCTCGGGCAGCGTAGAGGCTCAACACGAGCAGCAGCAGCAGCAGCAGAATCGAGTGAGTGAGTGAGAGAGAGAGGATGTGGCGGTGGTCGGCCATTACTTTGTCCGCCGGAGAGAAAGAGAGAGGGAGCACACGGGTAGGCGAAAAAGAGAAAAGGAAAACGAGAGAGAGAGAGAGAGGGAGGGGAGGGGGGATGAGTCGCCGAGTAGTGTTCCCACGGTTGGAGCCGCGCGCGCGAGCGCGAGCCTGCAGAGAGCCGCTCAGTATGCGGGTCAAGGAAAGGTTACGCTCGCGCTCTCGCGTGTGTGTGTGTGTGCGAGCGATTGTCGGTGTGTGTGTGTGTCTGTAAGTATGTGTGTGTGTGTGTGTTTGTGAGAGAGGTGCGCGCCGCATGACTATACCATTAAATCCCATATACACCGGCAGAAGAGAGGAGTCTGCTGCTGCCGCCGCCGCTGCCTCTTTTTCTTCTCCTTCTCTCTCTCGCTACTTGTTCGAAAAGAGAGAGAGAGAGAGAGAGAGAGAGAAAGATTCTTGGCTCGGGGTGCATCATTACTGAGAGGAAGGAAGGAACGGCTCGAGGCAACGGCGGTGGTGGCGGCGGCAGTAGACTTCTCGAAAATTGCGCAACGAATTTATTCCAATTGAATCGTCATAACTCTGCCTCTCTTTCTCTCTCTTGGACGACGAGAGCTGGGGAGAGAGAGAGAGAGAGAGAGATTCGACCTGAGAAGAGAGTCAGAAGAGAGGAGATAATTTATGCGGCTCCTCTCTTCGCTCGAAATCCCGGGGACATTATTTCAATGGGATTACGAGGCCGATAAAAAAGCGATTTTACGACAAGTTCCGATCCGCCGCGCGAGATAAGCCCAAACCCGTTCTCAAAATGCTAATCGGCCATGTGTGTGTGTGTGTGCTTGTGAGCGCGAGGAGCTGCGGGATGATGCAGCTCCCACGGCGCGCGAAGAAACCCAACCACATACTTAAGTATATATACATGTGTGTCTGTGTGTGAGACTTCAGAGTCACGCACGTTTCCGCGTCCTGCTAATTCGGCGAATTGCTATGAGTAATTAATCGATTTGCTGCATGCTGCTGCTCTTGCCTCATTGTAGATTTTCTTTGGGGTGGGTGGGTAAGGACTCTATATACATATATAGGTGTATGCTATACTCACGTGCACTCGTTGGGTCGGCTGCAGTGTCCGTGTTGCTCGTCGCATCCGGCCAGGCAATGGGCTGAAACAGGCAAAGAGGAAAAAAAAATCAAATAAAAATCAAGGATGAGCATACTTTGCGCCCGCGAGAGAGCGAGAGAGAGAGAAGCGCAGAGGTTATAAGCCGAGAGGTCGGCGATCCTCTCTCTCTCTCTCTCCTCTCCTCGGGAATGCAAGTGAAAGTGCAGCATAGCCGAGCCTCAGCGGCGGCGGCTCTCGCAGCCAGCGAATTCGCGAGAGAGAGAGAGATTAATACCGAGTGAGTCCGGGTGACCTTGATAGAGTCAAGCTCGTGTGTGAGAGAGAATCGCGCGAGAGAGCGGAGGGCCCCCGACAAGAGAGCGCGAGTATTTATAGTCGAATCGCAGGGATTCCTTAGGTCCGCGCGCTCTTAGCTGCGACCGCGTCGGCGGCGAAAATACGCCCTTTAAACTTCGCAGTGTTGGTGTGCAGTGCAAAGGAGACAGAGTCGCGAGGGAGAGAGAGAGAGAGAGAACGTAACGGGCGTCGATCGATCGTCTCTCTCTCTCTCTCTTACTTGCGCGCGCTTGGAAAAGTCGACACACGGCAGCTGCGGGTTAAAGCGCCTCGAGGCCTCTCTTGCTGCACACAGCTGCCGCAGCTGCTGCTACTGCCCCGACCTTTCCCCTTGATGGCGCGCTTGCTGAGCGTGTGTGTGTGTGTGTTGTCGCCTATATATGTGCTTCTCGTACATGTATGTGGCCCAACGGCGACGACGACGACTGCGACGACCGTTAGCCGGTATATACGATCGATGCTGCTGCTGCTGCGACTGCGACTGCTTGCGCGACTACGACGTTTGTCGGTCAGCTCTCTTTGCTGCTGCAGGTGCAACGACCGCGAAACTCGAGCCGCCGTGCTCAAGAAAGTAACCCACGTGGAAAGCTCAACGCCGCCGCCGCTGCCGCTGCTGCTGTTGACTCTCCGCGCTTCGTAACAGTCGTCATCGTTACTACAGTTACGTTATTACAACTTGTCGCCCCGCAAGTGCACGACGATGAAAACAAAGCAGCGCGCCGTGTAGTAGCAGCACATATAGCGCGGATTTTCGAGAGAGAGCCGTGCGCGTAGCTTCTCCGGCACACAGGTAGTCGAGAGTGAGAGAGAGAAGAGTGGAGGAGAGAGAGAGAGAGAGAGGCGGGCGCATGAAGCGTGGGAAGTTGCGCCGAGCAGCAGCAACAGCAGCAGCAGCAGCAGCCGGCTCACACACACAGAACACACGTTGCTGCTGCTGCTGCTGCTGCCTCCTCGTCCCCATGGCAACCACACTCTCTCTCATTCTCGAGATCTTATAGCGATTCTTACGCAACTCGACGTAAGAAAGAATAATAGAGTATTAAAGCTACTTACGGCTAGCGCAATAATCGCCTTTCCAGCCGGACAAGCAGACGCGCTCGCCGGTCGGCGAACACCTGTAGTGGCCGAAGTTGTCGTCGCGCGGCCGACACAGGTTCTCGCAGCCCTTGCCGTAGTAATGGGCCGAGCACGTCACACGGTACTGGTAGATCATCGCCGAGTGATGCGAGCTGTGCACGTCCTCGATCCACTCGGGACCCACGTCCAGCCAGCGCTGCGTCGCCAGTCTCGTTATTATCACTCGATCGCTTGGGCTACCTGCGAATCATTCGTTACCAATTTTTAATAACAAACATAATCACACACAATTGTAGTTGTCAATTAAAACTTTCAACTTTTGCAAAAAAAAAAAAAGGAATTCAGCGAGCAGTCGAGAGCCGGAGCAGCTCGATAAAACACAACCGTTATCTTTTGTACTTTAACGCGATAGAAAAAGGTACTCTGTAGTAAATCTCGCACGTCAGCGTGCAGCAGCCAAAAAAGATAAAGAAAGAGAAGTAAAAAAGAGAGAGAGAGGGACGGTACATTTAGCTAGCGATTCAGCATTCGGAATAAAGGAAAGAATGTGGTGTGCATCGTGAGGTTTTTCGGAGCTTTTTCGCTCTCTCCTCGAAGAGTCACGTGCTGCTGCTGGCAGCAGCAGCAGCAGCAGCAGGAGCAAAGAGTGCATTAGGACAAAGGCCCATGGCTCTGCGTACATACGAACACATCGAGCAGAGAGAGCTCGAGAGAGAGAGAGAGATGAGATCCGGATGGCCTGTGTGTTGCTGCTGCTACCTCTGCTCGTGTGTTGGAGGAGAAGGAAGCGGAGGAGGAGGATGAGGTGGAGGTGGGGATGTCGTTGCAGGTGTACTGGTGTGTGAGGGGGCAGGCAGGCAGGCAGGCAGGCAGGCGAGCGTGTTTGGCGAAAGGCCTGAGAAAGGAAGCACCAGCATCCCGCCAGAGAGAGAGAGAGAGAGAGAGAGAGAGAGAGAGAGAGAGCCTATACCTATATAGGTATATGCCAGTGCCGCTTGCTCTCTCGCTCGCTTGCTGCACGTAACATAAAGGGCCACATTGTGTAAAGCCGGCGACAATGGAGCGCCCCCGTGCAAAAGCAGCGGCCCGGGCTATTTGTCGAAAAAAAGACCGCGAGAGAGACAGAGAACACACGAGGCGCGAGAAATTTTTCTTCTTCCTCCTTTTCTTTTTCTTTTCTTTTTTTGGCAAAAGTGTGTGCTATATATATATACGTATTGTATGATGTACTTACCGGTGGAGTTGCCGCTGCCATCGCTGTTGTCGTGGAAGGCCTCGACAATCAGCGAGAAGGTGCCCTGCAAAAACAACACACACGCAATTCATGCGAATTAGTATACATACTCTCTCACGTTTCTGCTGTATATCTATATATATATATACACAAGTCTATCCCCCATTCACTCGCTCGCGCATACTTAGCACAGACACACACACGCGCACACACGGACACGGGCGCGCGGACGAGAGAACGCATCGATTCAAGGGGCGCTATTAATTTTTTCGAAAGAGAGAGAGAGAGAGAGAGAGAGAGAGAGAGAGAGAGAGACACGTACGAGCGGCAAGAAAGGAATCCCGAAGAATGTCGCCGGCGGAACATTTGTCAGGGAGCTGAGTTATGTTTGCGGTCTTTGGACTGTGGCGCGCGCGTATTTTCGAAAGGGCTCGGCGCAAGGACAAGGATCGCCAACTTCTCTCTCTCTCTCGCTCTCTTCGTCGTCGACGAAAGGAGCAGGAGCAGGAGGAGGAGGAGGAGGAGGAGGAGGTAGCCAACATATCCACACACACTCACATAAACGTATAGCCAAGAGAGAGAGAGAGAGAGAGAACCGAAAGGAGAGAGATAAATTACCGCGGCAGAGAGACAAATGCCACCGTGATCGGCCGCTAATTTATTGCGGGCCGAAAACGCAAAAACCAAGGCACACATACAGACGACGACGACGACACGAGCGCGAGAGCGCGGCCAGCCAGCAAACGCGCGATTCCATTCCCACGCGGGAAAATCGCAATATACCTATATACATCTATATATATACTTATATATATCGTATAGTATAGTAGCCCTTCCGTGACACAGACACGCACACATCGTAGAGCACACTTCGCGATGATCGTCTTAGAGCGCGATCAGCTGATTCTTGCACGCTCACACACACACACACACACACACACACACATACACTCTCTTGGGGGGTGGTGCGCGCACGTGCGCTTGCTCTCTCACTCTCGACAAAACCTACAAGCTCGCGAAAGAAGAAAACTTTCTAAAAATACCGACACCGCGAGAGTGAATTTTATATACTTGTCGCTCACGTGGGGGTCGCTTGCTTGCGCTGAGCGAGTTGTAAATAATGAAAATACGCGGCTGCGGCGGCAATAGTTTTCGCGCTAACGGCGGCGACCCGGCACATCTGGCGAGGCGGAGCGCTCGGCAGTCAGTCGCTTGGCTAGTCCCTTATTGCTTTTCTCCTGCTCTTTGTCTAGCCGCGTGTGCTGTTTGCGCTCCGCTCTCTCTCTCTCTCTCTCTACAACTACTACTACCTCTCCCTTTCCAGATGTGTTTTACAATCACTCACTCACTTCGGGCTATATAGGTAAGAAATACAACTCACCGGCCAGGTAAAGTCGAACGGGAACCTGATGGGGCTGGTCAAATTGTTGGAGCTGGTCAATGAATTGTCGCCGAGTACCGGCGTGACCACGTCGCCGTAGGTGCACGGCGTCGTGGTGTCGATGTTGACCTGGTATTGCTTGAGGCACACGCGAAAACGTGTCCTGCAGACGCCGGTACATCTGCCCTGCGCTGTGGTCGCCTGGCCCGAGCAACATTTGCCCAGGCTGTCCTTGCCGTTTTCGTTGGCGAACGACTTGAGCCGAAGCTCGAACACCCCAGACGCCTCCACCTGCAACACACACAACAACACAAATGTTCAAGCACTCTGCTGCTGCATCACTTCTTATTCTTCTTCTTCTTCTTCTTCCTCTTCTTTTTAGAGAGCAGGAGAGAAAGAAGACGGAGAATAGCCGAGTGGGACCCCGGCTATTCCTGGCAGACGCGTATTTATGGAGCGAGAGAGAAAGAGAGCTCACTTACCGCGCAAGCTGCTATCGCGAGCACTAAGCCCAAGATCACCACCAACTGGTGCTGCTGCGGCTGTTGTTTGTTCATCTTGCTGGCTGCTGCTGTTGTTGCGCTGCTCGTTGTTGTCAAGTCGCCGTGCGCTGCCGCCGCCGCCGCCTCCGCTGCTGTTGATAGTTGTCGAGGCAGTGATCGCCGAGATCTAACGTGATCAGGACGACTTGCGACAACTACTCTACTACTACCTCCTTGCGCCGGCTCGAATCTGCGGCATGACACTCTCTTTGCACTGCTTTTACTCGTCGTCTTCCGCAGACGGACAACAAATACAACTCTGTTCTTCGTCGCACACTCTTTTATTTTTTTTTCGTCGAATGCCCTTAACAAGCAAAAAAAAGGTAAAATAAAAGAAACCACGCACTGTTTTCTGATTTTCTTTTGGTTGTTGTTGTTTTTTTTTCGGTATTATTTTCGAACGACACACGCGGCTGCTTCGACGATTCGACGCGGCGGCATGTCGCACTTATAGGTGAACGTGTTGTATGCGATGTACTTTTGGTAGCGCGCGACTGTTTGTGCGTGTTGACGAGTTGGACGCTCGGCAGAAACTGCTGCTGGCACTGGCAGCCGTCAGACGCGCTAGGCACACTCACTGTATAGGGAGAGAGCGAGAGAGACCACTGTACTGCAGCAGTGGCAACGCTCGCGACACCTTACGGCCAAACCGTGAAACTCGTATAGTGGAGTGGAACTGAGAGAGGGAGAGCGAGAAAGGTATATGGCGCGCAGCAGACACTGACGGGACGCGCTGCAACCCTCGACTGGAGGTGGCCCTTCGCTCGGCACCCCTACTTATAATCGCGGTATACTCGCCGACGAGCCAACCAGCCAAGCCAGCAGCAGCAGCAGCAGCGCAGGCCGGGGGACTCACACTCTACTCGTGTGTGCAGCTGCTGCAGCTGCACACGCGCCACCCGCCCCCACCACTACCCAACCTAGCAGCCCGGGACACGCGTCGCACGCGCCGCCGCCGCCGCCGCCACCGACAGCCTGCTAAGCTTACTTACTTGCTTTACTTGCCTTGCTTGCTTGCTTGCTGCCACTGACGATTCTCTCTCTTCTACGGAAAATCCAATGCACACGTCTGACCTGCCTACCTACTGACGCCAAGCCCAACCACCCTACCGATGCTGCTCCGCTCCCTCAAGTGTGTGTGGACACTGGCGTTGCATTGTCCGGCTGCAACTCTGAGATATGGTAATGTCTTCTTTTGGGGTGCTGCAAGCTCTCCGCGGGTGATTGATTCCCCCAACAGGCGATCGAATCGAGTGCCTCATCGTCTTCTTCTTTTTTTTCGATTTCTTAGAGCCGAATGACAAAAAAAAAATAAGAAAGGGGACTCAATTGAAACTTCCGTAAAGGAATTCGTGAGTGTGTGTGAGAAACGTCTTGATGGGGTTTTTGGGTTCCTTTTCTCTTGGCATATATGCGAAGCGAAGCGAGCCTAATGAATTTCATTGCCGGCAATTGAAACTCGTGTCGTGCGCTCGCGGTTAACTGCAATAAATCCTACTGCCGCCGCTTGCCCTTCAACGAACACTCGACGAGTAAAATTCTCTCCCTTATCGAGTCAAGAGAGCGAAAGTCGCGCCGAGCTTCCGGTCGGTCCAGCTCATCCATTTAAGAATTTCGCGCGAAAAGATACGCGTCGCTGTTTTGTTATTACAGCTGTATACTAAAACCCTTTAATCATCCATGCACGCACTGGATATAATAGAGACGGACAATTCTATTTCGGAGCAGTCGCTATCTTTTTCCGTAATTACGACGTCGACTGCCGATCTATTAATAAACTGCCTGTCTGTCATTATATACGTATATAGATAGAGGTAGACACCGATGGAATGCGCGTCATCGCTAATATTTATTTACATCGCCAAGGAGGCGGGGCCGCAATATTTTGACTGAGCTTATCGTTTGCCAGTGTATCGGACACAAAAATCAGCCAACGACACACACATACACACTTGTCGCGATTTTACGAGAGAGAGAGAAGCTTTTGATACGAGGGAGCTAGTAGTAGTACTACGAGAGCCCGCGCCGGAAGTGGTTCCATCTGGCCTCTCTGACCTGTTGAACCACCTCGTGACCGGAAGCAAAGCATATATGCGGGTTGCTCCAACCAAGTAACAACACAATCCCAAGGGCTTCTTCTTCTTCTCTTTCCTCCTTCTTCTTCCTCCTTTTTTTTCTAAATTTCGCGAGTAGCGATTTACACTCTCTTTCTCTCTGTGTTGTTTACGCAGATGGCTCTCGCTGTGTTGTGTGCCAGTTTTGTTTTGTTTTGTTTTTCTTCTTTTTTGGAGCACGCGAGCTTTATCGTGGCATTATAGAAACTTTTTTATTTGGGTGTTGATTTTTTACGGAGATTTGGATTGATCGATTTAGCAATGATTTCTCGAATATTGCTATGCTGATCGATATTGAAAATATGCCGATAAAATATGAAGAAGAACAAAGTATTCTGATTTTTTTCGTACATCGATCGGCGCGAATATAATTACTGACTCAGCGTCGATAGATACACTGACCTCTCGACATCGTAAACTCATCGTCTTGTCAAAATTTAAATATGGATTTCTCGGAAATCGGCAATACCAGGAAGCACTTTGAAGATATTTATAAAAAAAACGTAACTCCACGCCATAAACGAATGCAGCGTTAACAATCTAATAAAATCCGAGGGGAGGATATATATCGATCTAACGACAAGGCGTCGATATCCCCCTCGAAAGTAAAAAAAAAAAAAAAGAAAATCAATGAAAGAAAGAAAGGAAAAAAAAAGAAGAAGAAATCCATCAAAAACCACCGTGCGACACGGCGCAACCCCCTGCACCAAACACACAACCACCGTGCATACGCGGGAAAAATCAACAGCTTGCTTCTCGCTCGTTCAACCACTTGCTCGCTGAATATATATGTATATGGAAAATCTTTTTATTTTTTTCCCCCGGACGTGCTTCAACTGTTGGCAGCTCGGATTTTGCTCGAAAATATATATATGCATTATATTATAGGCAGCTGTCGCGAAAAATCACATTGTGTGTGTGTGAGTGTGTGTCTAGTCTCAAGGACAAAGCTGCTGCTGCTGCTGCTGGCTTGGCTTCCGGCGAAGGCTTCCGGAGGACGCGGCACGCGCCCGAACTTGGCCGAAAACAGCCGAACCTTTTTTCGGCGAGTGTGTGTGTGTGGTGTGTGTTTGTGTGGAGCCCGATGCTAATCGTGCAGCTGCCACTCGCTCGCTCTCTTTGTGCGTGTGCGTAAAACCCCGATATGATGAGGCAGTTGCGCCGCTCTCTCTCTCTCTCGCTCTCACTCTCGGCCTGATGCACTTGAGCCGACCCATACACCGAATGACGAAAGACGCGGAGGCTGCGTTTATGTATGTGCAAGCCTGAGGGCCCATCGGATCTTTCTCTCTCTCTCTTTTGCGTTTTATTATGGCGATGCATGTACGTGTTTTTCTTTTTTAGAATTTTCATTCTCTGTATTGGGATATAAAATCTTTATCAAATCCTAATTTATTTTATTTGATCAGGATAAAAATTTTGAGTGGCACTCTTTTCCTTTTTTTTTTGCAACTGCTTGAAAATCGGCGCTGATACCTTCGAGCTATAAATCATTGTATTTGGGAATGAATAATGATGAGCAGAAAAGATTTAGTGCAGCTGTTTCCTCAAGTCTGCTGCCCAAAAAAAAAGTGAAGCAAAAAAAAAAATGGAAAGTCTTTTGAAATTAAAATATTCTTCCGAAAGAGAAGAAAAAAAACCTATTCAACCTGGGGTTCGGAGCCGATTGAAAATTTTAATTTTTACAATTAAAAATAAAATTCGCGGAGAAACATATGTGCGAATATCCAGCCTCACGAATCCTCTCAGGAAAAAAAAGAGAAGAAGAATCGAATGGAAGCGTGTATTATTTCAAGAACTCCAAAATTCATTTTATTTGTCCATCTGCTCCAAATGACAAAATCTTCAGCAACAATAACCCTTTTGGTACAAAACTGTTTATTTATTTACGTTTGCCACGCAGAAGCATGTACAGTGAGCTTCAGCACACAGAAAAGAAGAATAATCTAGAGCACGATGTCAGTCTCGACATTCGGCACGCGTACGCGAGCACACACACACACACACACACATACACAAAACACAATGCAGAAACTCTCGTCGCAGAAGAAAAGGAAAAGTCTCTGTCTTTCTCCCTCCCTCGTCTCTCACGGGGCTTTCGGGAAAGAAAAAAAAAATGAAAAAGAAAATCTGACCTGCACGCGTGTGCCGCGCGCGAGCGAGCGATATATAGAAGAAGAAAGAAGCGTGCAGCATCTGCGGCTCAAGCCAAGAAGAGTACGCTTTTCTTCGTCTCGAGAGGCGGCCTGACTTTTCCGCCAGCTGCCGCTGCGCCAACGGCTGTGCTGCTGCAGTATTGCTGCCTTCTCTCATTCTAACATTGAAAATTAATTGTTGAGTTCTAAACGAGCGGGTTGGCAAGAAAATAATAACAAAAGCGCGTGTATCAAAAAATTAAAAAATAATAATAACTTCGTCGTTGGAAAAGATTCGTGAGTTTCATAAGGAACGAACCAAACGAATGAAAAATTTTCGACACGTATATTATGACGGCTGTGGTCTGTTAGCTGGCCTGTCTGCGTAGGTGGGCCTTTTTAGCTGGCACTTTACAACAAAAGCCACATATATACGTTGCACGTGCGTCGCGTTGTCGCGCGCGCGTCTACCTGCGTCTACTCGTAAATTCGAATCTCCCCCCATACGAAATGCATTCGTCGATAAAAAGCTCGACAAAGGGGATTCGTCATTCTACACACACGCACACACACACACAACCCACATGTACCCCAGCAACGAAAAGAGAGAAAAAAAAAGTCGTCACGCAACGAAGGGTCATCGGGTTAGCCGGCTGCGCGTCGATGATGATGCATTCGTGACCTTATTATCGCCTTGCGGCCTATAAAACTAATGGCAACGTTATGGCATTGTAGAGCAAGGCTCTGACTTATGGATTTTATTTATCCAGCTGCAATTTTTAAGCCGCTTATGAAGCAGACAGAGAGAGAGAGACCGATCGATAATGCTGCAGTTGGAGAAATATACATTGGGTTATATCTCTCTCTGAGGGGAGTCGTTATACTGCGCCGCGGTGCGCTTTCGAACTGTTAGTCCTGAGATATATAGGATATGTGTGTGTATTGACGTTTTGGCTATAGATTTTTCAAACTGATTGTGCCATTATATACGATTTTTGCTGGTGACATTGAGAAATGCAGAAATATTATTTTCAATAAATCCATGAAAAATCGGAAAATTTATTATTGTAAAACTGTTGACTAATTCAACGCGAGTCTCTAAAAAATCACTGTAAAAAGAACATTATCTCCTTGCATCACAGCAAACGTTTACAGAATATATTTAAAAAAAGATACCAATTTAAAAAAACGTCCGCCTACTCATTTCCTCCAAAAAAAAAATCTAAATCTCGAAAAGAAAATCTCAGCAGCAAGCCATTCAAAGTTTTCATACAGCCGCAACAGAATAAAAATTCAGGTGAGCATCCCTCGTCTGGAAAAAAGGTATATAAAAGTCACATATAGCGAGCTGATTATCTTATATATAGGTATACAGCTACTTCCGTAGCGGAAAAGCCCGCGGGATGAGGAATATTAAACGGCCACCAGCCTCGAAGGATATGGCTATAGCTACTGTGTTCCGTATACTTTTATCTCGAGCCGCGACGAAATGGGCCAACCCATTAACGCCGCTCGACCTCTCCTATTAATCATCGTCCTCTACGGGGACACATTAATCAGACCACTATACTATGTGGCTCTGCATGTATATCGCCATTGTCGTCGTGTATTTTGATTAGTCTAAAGCTCTTGTCATGAATTAATGATTTTTTTTTCTATACTTCTTCCCTTTGAGGATCAATGCTGTTGGGGTGGTGCTTTGTGATCAAGACAATTGATCTGGTGCTCGTTGGTGTGAATACTAATTGAGCTTCTGACCACAATAAATTTTTTTACAGCTTTTTTTTTTCGTTTCGTCTGTAAAATAAACATTTTTTTGGTGTGTGAACAAAAAATTGAATGAATGTATTTCTACGTCTTTGATTCGTACTGTGGGGGTAAGAGCGGGCACAGCTGGGTATATTTTTTTCTCCTTCAGTGGCATTAGTTGAAGTACCGTGGTTGTAAATTAAAATTTTGAATGTAGTCTATGTCGCTGGGATAAACGAAGAGCAAAAAAATGATGCGTCGTCAGAATCTCGTCGGTGTATGTTTGAACGAAAAAAAAGCACACTGATTTTTTCTTAAAGAATGCCGCTTTTGCTCACTCCTCCCCTATACAGAATTCACGAGATTTTCGAAAAAAAAAAAGAAAGGAAAGAGAAACAAAAATCGATGCGCATTTTTAATCTGAAATCCCTCCCCGTAAAATTAGTTAAAATAGTAATCCCAAGCATCGAAAATTACTAACCGCGCGCGGGACGCAGATGTTGGCTCCGAAAACGTCACAGTTGTATCGATAAAACAGCCGGCTCTATTATATAATTAAATAGGCCACTCGGAGGAAGAAAGAAAAAAAAAGGTGGTCATATTTAAAACATTACCGCAAGAGACGTCAGATTTCAGAGTTTGAACGCTCTATGATTAAGGCACAAATTATAGGGGACGTCGCGGCAGCGGCGACAGTGGTCAGAGCGAGATCCAAACGGTGGCTCTTTTTAATCTCCGTCCTGTGGATTTACCTTTGTGTCCTGCTGACGCGGCCAATTAAGCGTCCTCTCCCCGCGATTCCTCATTTTGAGCATTTCATTTTGCTTTTTCTTTTTCTTCTTCTTCGTCGTCACCCCTCGACAAAGCCAGACACACCGCCGCCTCCTATGTTATATGAAGAGAAAAAACAAAACCCAAAGTCATTTCTAGATTTTCCAATCTCGGACTCCCTGCGTGGCGAATCGATAAATCCAGGTGATACATAAAATATAACCCTAAATCGTACGCTCTTAATTTTTTTTTCATAAATTAATCTTACTTTCAACGTTTTAATTATCAACCAAGAACAAATTATAAAAAAAAACATCTGCAATAACCGTCAATTACCTCGCAATCCCAATGTATAAAGATTTCGCCACCTCCGAAGCATCATCACTGTTAAATCGAAAAACTAGGTTATAACCTTCGTTAACAGAGGGAGAGAAAAAAAAAAACTAAAGGAAGCTTTCCTCTCGCGCCTGCCGGCATCTGCGGCAGATCTCATTTGTTTGCCCTCTCTCTCACTCGAAAATAGTGCCACAGGACACACATCGTCCTTTTTTTTTAACGAACCACACACTCTCTCACAGAAAAAAGAGAGAGAGAGAAGAAGAGGGCCGGGAAGGAAGTGGATCGGTTTTATTCGAGTGAGTGAGAGAGGACGAACACGTGTGTATATACGTGTGTGTGTGAGAGAGAGAGCAACGTTTTTAAGCGAGGGAGTGAGCGAGAGAGAGAGAAAAAACAAGGTGGTCGGCACGGGCTCCTCGCCTCGTCAATGTGGCGGAAGCCAAGGTGGTTGTGCAGCCTCCGCTTCCGCCTCGAGCGAGAAAGAGATGCTGCTGCTATATAACTGCGTGCTGTATATGTGTATGCATGGCGCCTTCTGCCACAGGCCTTTTTTTTTTCTTGTGTTCTTTAATACCCATCGATTTTTTCGCGTGAGAATATCTCGTTCGATATATATGTATTCTTAATGAGTGCTCTTTTTGTTATTTTTTTTTTCCTCTTTGGCGATTAGTTGGCGAGTGAGCAAAAAGGCGGAAACAATTAATAATAGAAACTTCTCTTGCTCTCGTTCGTCGTCGCAGGATGTCCGTATAGCTGCTCCGAAGTGAGCAGTAGTGTAGCACCCCTTTCGTCCTTCGCGCCGCGCGAGGAAACGAGAGACAATAAGAGAGCGAGAGAGAGAGAACAAACTACCCGAGGGGTTCACTCTCTCTAAATGCTATTCGAACCTCGTTTACGCCTGAATGCCAGACTCACCGTCTCTCTTCGCTTTTTTTTTTTGCTTCTTCTCTCTCGCTCCTTCGTATATAGCCTTAGGTCAGCGCGTTTCAACTACTGTATATAAGCTTCCGAAAGGGGGATAATATACTCTACTACTGTATACAAGTTTTCATGTCGTGTGCTTTTAATTGCATAATTTTGAAACGTGAGAGGATCGGTTTCGCCATTCATTCACTGATGTAATTTAATTACAAAAATTACTAGATATGTAAAGATAATTTTTTTTTTACCAATAGTTTTTATCAGTTGATGGACATTTGAATGGGCTATTAATCAAGATTACATAGTAATCGAGGATAATATTAAAATCCTTTTGTGTGATCTACAGTACGATTCATCAAGTATAATTCAAGACAATATTGCATAAACGTCAAAGTCACCATCAAGATGTGAAACTAGACTATAATATGCGATACCGATCAGCTCCATTCGCTCATTCTTCGAAATAATAAAAAAAAACGGGAAACGTCGCACAATAATACATCCATCGATTACCATAGTGTCGAAAACTCGTGAGTCTCGCGCGCAGGACATCCTGAAATTTTTTGTGCGCTTCTGGCCCCGTCGAATTTATATACGTTCACTCGATCGCTCATATATTACACATAAAACAGAAGAAGAAGGATCGAAAACGTCAAACATTTACACATAGGAAGTGGAAGAGGAAAAAAAAACTCATTCCTTCAAGAGTGTGTTGCTGCTGCGAAGAGATCGATTTCCCAAGGACTAGCTGCTGCTGCTGCTGCTGCTGCTGCAGAAACGGAAGCAGGCTGCTCGACTCAGCTGCCGCCCCGCGAGCTTCCCACGCTACGTGTGTACTAGTCAGGTAGGAGCGCGGACCCGCGAGAGCGAGAGAGAAGAGAGAGAGAGAGAAACGTTTTGTCCGAGACAATTGTCGGCAACAGGCGCGCGCGAGCGGCTGTGTGAGATGCCGGCGCGATGAGGTTTTTTTTTACCCTCTCTCTCTCTTTTTATTATTATTCCGCAGAGTAGTCCTCTCTCCCCAAGCGAAAAATGTTTTAGGGTTAGCCAGATGGCTTTTGTTTTTTAATATTTCTCTCCCGTTTTGCCATTTTTCGAATGCCTATGTGAGCGCGACCCTCGTGGTGCACGCGCTTTTTCACATGCGCTTTCAGACTTCTGCTTCTTCTTCTTTGGGTGCGCCAAATTGTTTGTTTGGGTTACACGGCATACATACAAGTCTTTTTGTTTTCGAAATCCTCAGACATCAAATAAAATTTGTTGCAAAAGCAATTTGCTATTTCGGAAAAGCGCCAGTCCGTCCAAGAATCTTGTGCAAGCGAAAGTAGGTAAAGCAAAAATGCACTTTTATTAAACTCTCGCATCACGATCTATATTAAAAGCAAACGTTATACAGTCAGCAAGCAGCAGCAGCAGGCGACGCCCGAATTCTATTTTGGTAAAAGACGCACTCCAGGCGTGCGTTTAAACATAGTATCGCGCGCGTCGTGACGCAACGAATCGCGAGCGCGCGGGAGTATAATAATTCGTTCAAGGCTACGCTCTCGATTCTTTGCTCGATTCCACGAAATGTATATAATCGACGAGGATGGGGTTGGAAATTAAAAAAAAAAAATGGTTGGTATCAGCTGCGAGAAAGGAGTGAAAAAAATTTTTTTTTTTTCTCTTTCGGATCACCTGGTTCGATATTTCCCCCACTGAGTATACACGTACACGTTAATGCGATGCAGTTGTTACGTTGTAATAGCCTTTGATCTATTAATTATATACGTTATATATGTGCCGATCGCTTTAATGGAATTGTTATGTTTTCTATACTGCTGTGATGATTCATGCTGACTTTAACTTCATTGCGTTGCATAATTATTCTACGCGGTTACGACATATACGTTAACTCGACGGTTATTTATTAAAAATAAATAATGCTTTTCGTGAGAAATACAAAGTTTGCATTTTCCAATCGGTTGAATTCATCCGCGCTGTTTCGGGGTCTCACCTCATTCTACGTGACTCTCATGCGATATACACACACCAAAATCCTATTTCAAGCTCACGAACGATTAATCACGCTATATGCATTGTACAGTTTCTCTCTCTCCTTTTTTTGCCAGGAAAAGCCGTGACGATTAAAACTCAACATATGTCAATGCGACCATATGAGAATTTTTTTTTTTCATTTTCCGACAGCACCAAAGGTATATAGCTATAAAAAAAAGCTTCCTCTCTCTTGGTAGCTGTTTCTCTCCCCCCGTCGTCGTCTATAGGGTAATAAATAAGAGCATTTTAAACGGATAAGCTCGGGCAACGAGAAAAAAAATCGACAAGCGCAATGATGAAAAAGCTCAACGGAAAGACCTAATCCCAGGCGCCTGTTTTGATAGACTGTTTTCTCTCTCATTCCCTTTTTAGTTTCTTCTTGTTTTTTGTCGGATGAGCCGCTGAAACATACGGAAGTATATTTAATATGGGCAATTAGATGGGCCCTCACGTATTATAATATTTTTAATATCAACAATCATTTATTGAAAGAAGGAAAAGCTACACGTACTTCACAGTTTAGATGGATGAGTAAAAAACGAGACGCTATTTTTGTGTGGTAAAGAGGAAATGTCCAATTAAACTTCGGTACTCGGAGACGTTTGATGGTTTTAACGCTTGGCGGCGCGATTGAAAAACTAGAAAATACTACTACAAAGAGTGTATACTCAAATGTATATGGTGAATTGAACAATTTCGAAATGTGAATTACTTCAAATATTTCGTTTGACTTTCCTTTAATTTTCATCTGTTCAATTGCTTATTTTCATTATGATGATGATGACTCTCCGTTCGAAACTATCCAAATAACTTTTCGATTCTAAAAGTTCTCGAATAAGCTTTCGACTCTTTAGAGGTCGTTCACGCGCAAAAAAAAAAAAGAAACGCATATGTGCATTTCGAACTCAACCATACTGCATTAATTGTCGTCGTGATTGAAAAGAAAAATCGAAATTTACTCAATATCCCTTGCGCCCAGAAAAGAATAAACTTCCTGAATTCCACAACCAGCAATCATAACAGTACTGGTTAGCAAATCACTTCCCCGCGATCAATCTTTTGCCAATATATGCTCAACAAAAGGCTTCATTAAGCCGGAAATCGCGAAAAACCTCAACAATAAAGAACGACGAAGAGAAAAAAAAATCGCGGCAATATGGTTTGATCGGAAATTCGCGGTCGACACGTGCAGTGCCTTCGCGATCTTTATCGTTTATATCTTTAGGCGCAATAAACAAATCTCTCTCTCCCTCCCTCTGTCTGTCGTGGTGCGCGAGGCACATGCGGCGAGCGCGCACAGTACAGGGTTCGAATCGCAGCTGCGTCACCTGCGCCAATCTGACGCCAACTGCAAGCCGTGCACAGCAGCAACAGCAGCAGTAGAGAAACCATAAAGAATATAAACACGCGCGCAGTGTGCGCACGTAGTGAGCGGGGCGTATGTCTTCTCCTTAAATTCGTGTTATTTGCCTCGTTCTCTACTGCTTCTTTTTTTTTTTTTTTTTTTTTGGCTCTTTGCTTTCTTGCGGCATGTGCGTTTTGCGGCTTTAGGATTTGATAGATTGTTATATATACTGTTTGCCGATTGACCGATGCCGATTTCTCTTATTAGGGGTGGAGCAGCACTTTGGATGAACGATTTTGGTTTCGGGAATGAATTGTTCGCAAAGAACGGCAGACGTTTTATTACTATCTCCTTACAAAGTTATTAGAATTGGAAATTTTTTTATTTAATTTTTATTATTTTATAACTCATGACTGATTCTAATTAAACAGTAAACATTTGGAAACTTACGAGCGTGCTAAAAAGAGCTAGTGAAATTAAAAACAGCTTCACCGAAGCTTTGAATAAGATTTAAAAAATCTTCGGTCAAGCTTCGAATAAAATTTAAAAAATCTTCGGCGAAGCTTTGAATAATATTTAAAATATCTCCGACAAGGCTTCAAATAAGATTTTTAAATATATTCGGCAAAGCTTCAAATAAGATTTCAAAATATCTTCGGCAAAGCTTCGAATAAGATTTAAACAATCTCCGGCAAAGCTTCAAATAAGATTTAAAAAATTTTCGACAAAGCTTCAAATAAAGTTAAAAAAATCTTCGGCGAAGCTTCGAATAATATTTAAAATATCTCCGGCGAAGCTTCAAATAAGATTTTAAAATATCTTCGGCAAAGTTTCAAATAAGATTTAAACAATCTCCGGCAAAGCTTCAAATAAGATTTAAACAATCTCCGGCAAAGCTTCAAATAAGATTTAAAAAATTTTCGACAAAGCTTCATCAAGATACAAAAAATCTTCGGCCAAGCTTCGAATAATATTTAAAAAATCTTCGGTGAAGCTTCAAATAAGATTGTTAAATATCTTCGGCAAAGCTTCAAATAAGATTAAAAAAATCTTCGGCGAAGCTTCGAATAATATTTAAAATATCTTCGGCGAAGCTTCAAATAAGATTTCAAAATATCTTCGGCAAAGCTTCGAATAAGATTTAAACAATCTCCGGCAAAGCTTCAAATAAGATTTAAAAAATTTTCGACATAGCTTCAAACAAGATTAAAAAAATCTTCAGTCAAGCTTCGAATAAAATTTAAAAAATCTTCGGCGAAGTTTTGAATAATATTTAAAATATCTTCGGCGAAGCTTCAAATAAGATTTCAAAATATCTTTGGCAAAGCTTCGAATAAGATTTAAACAATCTCCGGCAAAGCTTCAAACAAGATTAAAAAAATCTTCGATGAAGCTTCGAATATGTTAAAAAAATCTTCGGCGAATCTTCGAATAAGATTGGAAAAATATTTGGCGAAGCTTCGAATAATATTTAAAAAATCTTCGATAAAGTTTCAAATAAAATTGAAAAAAAAACTTCGGCAAACCTTCACATAAGATTAAAAAAATATTCGCTGAAGTTTCGAATGATCTTCAGCGAAACTTAGAATCTCCTTTTAAAAAATCGGTCGTATAATGTAAAGCGTTTAATGACGTCACGCGATTAATTGATTTTATTTTGTTTATTATATTTTGAATTCAAAGGTGTTAGAGGTTGTTTTTGGTACGTCAGATTAAAAAAAGATTTGTGGCCCGCGAAAATCGCTAACAAGCGCTAGTATAGTACTAAAATTCATAAAAAAAACTCGAACGGGAGTGTGCCGAGACTCGAGAAAACAGCGTTGCGTGAGACTTTTAGAAATTCGGTCTGTCAGCTTCATCTTCATGAAATTTACGGGTATGTACCCTTGAAAAAAGTAAAAAATATTTGTAGAGCATAACAAGCGGAAACTGTAAAATCAAAAAGAATAATTATGTTATAATATAGAATATAATAATACAGTTTGCATGGGTAAAGATAATTGCATAGTAATTTGCCAAGTCATTCTTATACATTTTATAAGTTTTATAAATTAATAAATTCAAAAATGTACAGTGCACTAGAAGAAATTGTTTTCCCGCAAAATTGTCAGCTCCTTGTCCCTTGAGTAATCAAGTAATTATAATATGGCCAACCCCCCAAAAGACAATAGAACAAAAAAAACGGCTGTCGAGAAAACGTTAACAAACGCATTGTACTTATACAAGAAAAACGCGCATCACCTGTGTTTCTCTACATCAAAGATAATGGCTCTCGCAATGTAACTCGTCTATGAATGCAGAACAACAACAGGTTCTCGTGGCTCATCTGCAATTAATAACGAACGAAACATCAAGTAAGAACACAGCACAACCCCTTTGAATAATAAAAATGGCACACATTTGACAAAAGAAGGAGAAAAGGAAGCTAGGAAGGAAGGGAGTAAGGGGTTGTCTACGCAACATATAAAAAGCCTTCAGTCATCTATACGTATACATCTACTAACCCATATATGTGCCCCATTGTCTCTACAAGGCGGACAGAAGGAGGGTTGTTGCGTCCTAGTCTCTCCTTCTCCGTCGTGCATCTGCGCCTGCGTCCTAATTGTAGCCGGCATTGCATTGTGAAAAACGGTGAAAAGTGCATAGCCGTATAACGTCTCTGAAAGGGGTGAAGCAGGAGAGAAGACAGTGACGTCGGCATTGAAGAAGAAGAAGCAGAAGGTGCTCGCGCGAAGAGTAGTCGGCGGCCCATGCGCGCAGATGGTGGAAATCTCGGGAGCGCTTTTTTTTCGCCGAGGTGAGGAGGGGAGAGAGAGAGAGAGAGTTTTGGAGCACCTGGTCTTCTTGTCGCCCGATGCAACAGATGCCGCGCCCTCCCTGCGCACATGTGCGCCAAGCCAACAGCGAGCGAGAGGCCCTGTAAACAAGCTGTCGTTATGGGGGCTGCCTAAAAACTCTGAAAAATTTTTCGGATTTCAGAACCAACCAGAGAGGGAGAGGAAAATCTATCGACAACAGGTGCCTTGGCTGCTTTCGCGAAAAAAAAAAATCTTACAAATGCCAGATGTTCTAAGATTTTCAATTCGCCAGATATATATCCCAAAGCGCGCAAACAATCTGTCGAGGAAGTTCTGTTGCTCTGTATACTCTACCCTCCGTGCGCATACATAAGAACCTTTTTTCGCAAACAAATAATAGCCCTTCGATATGCCGGAAGTTTAAGGGAAGAGCATGTGAGATTGACCTATAACACCGGCTGGTGTGCTTGATTTTTTCCCTCTCTCTCTCTCCTCTCTTTCCGCAAAGCTGCTGCTGCTGGTTTTTTCAAAAATATTTTAGGTCGTGGGACGGATTTGTTTTTTTCGAGATTTTGAGTTTGAGTAATGTGCATGTATTTTGATTTTTTCTTGCCAATTGATTTTAGGAATTTTTATTTTTTTCTCAAATAAGTTCTCTTTTTTATGAATTTACAGAAAAATAATTTTAATTAAAATATTGTTCTATTAAGTACACATAATGTTTTAAAATTATTTCAATTGAAAAAATAAAACAAATAAATAGTTGTTCACCACAGAAATAAACTGAAAAATATAAATCTATCTCAGAGACATTTTCCAAGCTCAATACATAAATTTATTTAAAAATATATTTTCGAATTTAGCAAGCTCACTTTATTCCTGTATAAAATATTAAAACAAAATTTTCTTTCTATTACTATGTGACTTGAATTTTCAAAAAATTGGCGAAATAAGAAATTCATATCAACAAATTGGCGTATTTTTAGCTCGATGTCCAAAGACAAACAAATCGATCAAACAATACATCGATTTTTATTGGCAGTGTCAGTTCAAGCAGCAAAAGCTTATATAATATTATGATTGTGCACACGAAAGCTCGGTTGTTTACGTGTCGTCGTGTGCACACTGCGCCAAGACAGAGAGAGAGAGAGAAAGAGAGGATAAAACCCGAGAGTCGCGTGGCATAACAGAGGCCGTGCTTTTGATATCGTTCGCTCGAATTACGCACGGTTGCATCGAGGCAAAAAAAAAGAGAAGAAAAAGAAAGAATAAAAAAAAAGACAAGAAGCGTGACGCCGAACGTCGTCGTCGACGTCGTAAGTTGAAGGGGAGGAATAACACAGAGAGACCTGACCGCGATTTCAAAAGATTCTACAAAGCGGGGCCAGCTGCCTACGCTCTATACGTTCGCTCTTCTTCTTCGTCGTCGTCTACTTCTTTTTTTCGACTACTAAAAACTAGCCTAGAAGTGGCGCGCGCCAGCGTTTCCTGTCTCTCTATCGCGCACACACCCTCATTACCATTTCACCCGGCCCCGCGCCACTCGCTCGCTTCTTCTCCTTCGCCTTCTTCGTGCGGGAACGAAATAAATTACTGCGAGCGAGCGAGCGCGCGCACGCTTATAAACTCTGATAACTTTGCTTTCGAGCTCTCGAGCACTTTGCTTAATTAAAATTGCCCAAACTTTTTTTTTATTCGTTGATTATGTAGAAGCCAAATTTCCCAATTGTTCATGGGTTATCAAATTGTGGAATTTATTTACTTGAAAATCAAGAATTTTAGTTGCTGCATTTGACGACAGATGATTTAATGCAGTTTTTTTCGTAATTTACAGTAGAATAAGTAATTTTATTGTTATATTATCGCTGTCGCTTAAGCTAGTAAACACTAGTAAAACTATGACTGATTAAGAAATATATAATTCAAGGCACTCATGAATACCTTTGTGCACTGTAAAATATCATCTAATAAATCTACACCTTTCAATTTGCAATATAAAATACTACTAATAATTCTCACGAAGCTACAAAGTTTTCACAACAGAAAATGAAAAACATCTCGCCTACTATTCTCTCTCTGTCTGTCTATCTCCTCCCCATGTAAGAATTTTCGACATATATTTACGAAAAACGACGTCAGAGTCTAGCGTGCCGTGCGTGTGCAGCTGCGCAAGGTTTTTCTCCCAATATAATAATGCGCTCAGCGAGCGAGTGAGCGAGAGAGCAGCGAAGTGATAATAAATCAAGCGAAAGCGAGATCGCTCAATTTATTTGTATTTACAGACTTTTCCCGGCTTTTCATCGCGCTTCGATTGTATATTGTCGCTTCGAAAATGCGGGGGGGACGAGCTAAAATGTTGCGTACGCTTGTGCTTGTTTTGCTTTTTCATTGAGCGATACCTTGTTTGAGGGATGTTTAACGTACGTTTTCTTTTTGGGCTTCTTTTTGATCGATGAAATTCGACGCAAGACAAATAATTTATCATCCTCTTGATTGAGTTCGGTGAGCGAGAGAAGACGTGCGAGCGATTATTTATGGAATGAGCGAGTTTTAGACAATGGCGTTTAATGGCTTCTATTATTAAGTTGAACGCTAAACATTTTAGATTGATAGTTTTCAGATAATTATCCTATCCTTCCAACGATAAATCATCAAATTTTCCATTCTTTCCTCAACCAAACTTCGTGTACTCGCAACAACGAAGCTCCAAAAATTCAAAATTGAATCATCCCCATATCTTATTCACCAACTGCTAAAAGAGAAAAAGCCGTTTTTATTCAAAGCACTCGTCAGTCCAATAACATAAAACGTCCCCATCGTCATTGAGAAAAAAAAATCCACACACGTCCCATTCAATTCACCAAAAACTTTTCTCCATATATTTCACACGCGCAAAGTAATCGTCGCGCGTCGGTCCATCCCCTCTCATCTCGACACGCTATAAACACCATCATAACCTTGAAAAGAAAAAATTTTTTTTTTTCTGACAATTTCTATAATGCAATCGAACGTCAGCGACAAAGGTTTTCCCGAAAAACTCTCTGTGCTGTCCGTGAAATAAATCTGGCTGTTCCTAGGGGCCGCTGACATATTTCATGACGCAGGTATATATCTTTTGGTAGGTGTCTGTCTCTTTTTCTCTCTCTTGGAGACACAACAAAAGCGATGTTTGGACTTTTCGGTGGTGTGCTCTGTCTGTGTCTCTGATGTCTCTCGCGCGCGCGGGAGCCAGATGTTGGCATCGAAGAAAGGTAATATCGAAGGACGTGCTGCTGCTGCTACTGCTGCAGCTCATGCAAAGTCTGTATATATACATATACTTTCACCTATAAAAGATTAGCGCTTGCTTTGCGCGCGTTTTATCGTCACACACGCACTCTCGTTACAACGTCATCGATTGGCAGCAGCAGCAGCAGCAGCAGCGGCAGCAGCAAAAGCAGCAGCAGCAGCACCTGCCATATTTTTCGCTAATTGCATTACAGGCGGGCCAAAAGGTGCACACGCAGAGCAGAGCTCTCAGATGTGTATCTCTCTTTCTCTCTCGGTCGTTTGATCGGGGAAAGAGGAGCCACGCGAGCGCCTCATTGCCTCTTCTTCTCCTTCGTCTTTCCAACCACGTTGCGCGCGCGCGAGCGATGCTGAATTATTCCGCGGATGAGCTCGAAGCTTTTATTCCAAACTACAAGCTGTGCGTTTCTCTTATTCATTCGGGCCTTTTTGTCTCCATTCGAGCACACAATGCTGCCTGCGTATTTTGTATATTTAAATGAGCCATGAGAGACGAGCGAGTCTTTTCATCGGAGCAGCTTAGATTTAGTTGCGATGAATTTTTATTGCTCATCCCTTTTTTCTTTCTCTCTCTCTCTCTCTTTACAATTCGCTTTCTATTATTCCCACTCGTTTTCTCTATTTGGCGGGTGTACATGTATAAAATCGACGGTTACGTGACATGCTTGCTCACAACGTCTTCGAGTTAAGTATAAATAACAAATTCGTTGTCCCCCAATGTATCGTACACAAAAATTGTGCGTCCAATGAAAGAAAAAAAAAGCAATCTCGATAACCACAATCGCCTTCGAGCCAACAATAAAAAAAAATCTCAAATTACCCCCTCTCTCTCTCTCACTCAACCCCATCGCAGGCAAAAACCGCGAAAACATAAAAGCGCTTTGGCAATTATAGTATCCCATGCACAGTGTGCGCGTATATATATTATATGTATACCTACTATTGGGAGTAGCAACAGTCAGCAGCCGTATTCCAGGAAAATCTTTTGGAAAGGTGCGTATAGGTAAAAAGGTCAGGAAGCTTTCAGAGCGAGGGAGAGAGAGAGAGAGTCGGTGGTTCCTTCTCTCTCTTTCTCGTGAGTACCCCCGTTGTCTTGCGAGAGCAGATGTTTTCTCTCTCTCTCTCGAGGCGCGTGCCCGCTGCCACTTGGCGGCCATCTGCCACCTTTGATCTCCCTCTCTCTCTCCCTCAGCTCTTCGACAGCGTCTTTTTTCTTCTGCTTCTTCTTCTTTTCCTTACGCCGATTTTTGATTTACTCTCGCGTCGCGAGACTCCAAAGCGAAGGAGAGTTCTCGTTAGAAAATCATTTTCACCGATCAAGGCACAAGTGAATCACTCGAGACACGTGCGCAGGAAGTTGTATTACTATACGCAGCTTTTAATGCATATACATGGACATATACATATATATATACGCGAGTGCGAGAGAGAGAGAGAGTCTAAGTACACACACGCGCGCCGCATTCGAAATCAACAGGTGCCCCTACAACGCTCAAGCAAGCAAGCGCTGTATATATACATCCACACACAGAGTTTTATACGTAAGTTATGTTTAGCTGCGATAACGACTCTGAAACCCCCCGAAAAAAAAATACAACTGTGCTTTGAGTTATGGCTATTTAATTGCTCGGAGTCTCGATGTGTCGTAGGTGAATTTTTTTATTTTACTTTTTACTTTTCGGGGCGGATGTATCCTTCTTTTTTTTTTTTTTGGGAGGAAACTATTAATAGAAAAGCCGGAAGGTTTAGAAAAAAAAAGAAGTTGAATGGAAGGGATTATAATATCCCTGTGGCATTCTCATAATACATTTACTTATATGAAAATTTTAATGTATCGACATGTTGCACCAGCCCGTCCTGCTCGGAAAAATTAGTCAAGAGTATATATGTATTTATCTCGCATCAGTTATCGCGCGCAAGAGTGCCACGCGCGCGCTTATATTAGCGCATCTGCCGCTTTATTATATATATAGTTCTGTGCGTGTCTACATATAATATATCTAGAAAACCCACAAGCTCGTCGCACGTCCATCATATATATATATATGCGGCACATGTAATAAACCTATATAAGTGGAAAACAATATCAGCATATACGAGAGAGAACGCAAGCTGCAAGGCATCTTGGTCCACGTGTAGCAGCAGCAGCGGGCGGATCAGTAGCAGCAGCAGCAGGCTTAATTAAGGCCGTTTGTGAAATAAAAATGTCAGAAAAGCAACAGATGGTTGTTGCGGATGCTGATTCTCTCTCTCTGCGTGTATATATGCGTGTGTGTATGTGTGTATGTCTTTGTGTGGCGTGCGCCTGGCACGTGCCCCACGTCTCCCTGTATCCCCCACTACTTTACAAGCATCGCGGGCCGCGCGCGTCTCGTGTGTCATCTTTCGATCGCCGAGTGCCGCTGCCGCGGCTTTAAGTATCGGCTTTCTTATAAAGAAACGCTCTGCTGCTGCTGCTGCTGCTGCAGGCGCCTCCTGCGTCAATATTGGACCAGTGAGAGAGAGAGAAAATGCATCTGCAGATATGTTTTTCCCCAACGTGATCAAGACGTTTGGCAGTCTTACGTCTCTTTTGTTATTGTTGTCGACGGCATCTGCTACTGCCTATATGGCTGAGCTTTAATAATACCTCTTCCGGTTCGAAACAGACTTCGCGAAGATTATGCTCGCCGAAAATTGCTTCTTCTTCTGCACATATTGTGTATATGCATATATGTACTCATTACTCACGGGCAATATGTAAAAAAAAATTTGTTTCTCCAAAATGAATCTCCGGTTTTGACCCAACTGCGTTTCCTGCGTTTTTAACCCAAGATTATAATGCATCCCCTCTCTCTCTCTTTCTCTCCGGGTGAGCACACACAAAAATGAGCTTTTTTTTTTCTTTTTAAGGGACACGCGCCCAAAGAAGCCGTCGTCAACTTCCTCTTTATATCAAACTTCTCGTGTAATCGACCACGACGTCACACAGATGTCACGAGAAAGAGAGTGTGCCGCACCGCGAGCACAGCACAGTGGAATCCTTGTAAAGAGTATGTATAAGGAAGGGAAATTACCGATTTTTCGGAAGTGAACGGCTTGGGTTACTATATACTTATATATGCTTGAAAAGGAGAACGCTGAACTCTGTTTTATATATCCGTGCCATCGTAGTTATAATCCTGGAAAATATCAAAGTTTTTTTTTTTACCTTGTAACTGTTTACAATAATTAATTGATCAATTTACTTTTGAATATATATTGAATTGTAGCTCTGACGTCGTCAAATGATTCGTCATCTCTCGAATGTAAAATTATCGATTAATAGGCTCGCTTAGCAGATCTCCAAACTCATAATTCACAAAAAAAAATATATATATATTTTCTTATCAGATCGAACAAAACGAAGGAAGGAATGAAGCTGGCATATAAATCGTATTATATCCGATAAATCGTACCCGCAGGCAAAAATCTAATTAACCTTGTGGCTTAAACCAGCAACAGCAGCAGCAGCCGCGTGTCCAGCATATAATTCCCCCCCTTGGCAAGGTGCAGCACACAAAAGACGATGGTCGTCGTCGTAGTCGTTGATCGTCGCGACTGATCGTACTTTTCGATTTGGAAACTCGAGGGGAGGCGAATTTCTTCGATACACACGTAATATAAAAGCTTCCCCTCAAATATATATATATCCCCCATAAGTGCGCGCGGCAAGTGCGTAAACGTTTTTCTATGCGCCAAATTTAAATGTGAATGAGAGAGAGAGAGAGACCTTCTTCTTTTTTTTCGGGGGGATAACGTGCAGGTTTCTTTCTTTCTTTTATTTTTTTTTCTCTCTATGAAGTTGCGCAAAGTGCGCCATATGTCTGTTTGGCCGTCTGATTTGAATTTCGCGTGAAACTGCTCGTATAAAATTGAATTTCCGAATTTTAATAATATCCAAATTCAATGCTGCCGGGAAGCGGATATGTCCTGAAATCGATATGTATATATAACATAACAATGAAAACAATTTCGTGACGAGAGCATTTGGCAATGAACGATGATGCGCGGATGTCAGTCGTATATACGTGAATTTCTGATGAGAGTAGCATATTGCGTCGGGAGATGGCGAGTATTGTTGTCGAAAATTTTGGTGTGTATCCTTAAAAAAATTTAATTTTTGTTTTGTGTGTGTATACTTGACGAGGTCAACGTTGCATTTCAGTTAAGTAATTATAGTCATTTTATTTCGCCCACTATACATTCTGCGCAAACAACCATCAAAAAAACCTTCGAAAAAAAGCCCATTTCCTCTACCAAAAAAAAAAAGCCGAAACGTAAAAAAAATGTAAATAAAGGTGCAGGTATATAAGAGACTCTGGAAATCAGCGTCGAAATCGTACGTGTTCCACCCTCGCTCTGCCATGCACACTGATTCTCTGGTACCGCGCGCATAATAATAAACGTGCAGCGCGGGAAGGAAGAAGCTACACACACACACACACATATGCGTCGCTGAAAAAGGTGCACACTGCGCGTCGAGCAGTGGTTGTAGCAAACAACGTCGACGACGCACGTGCTGAAATCCCCTTAGCGAGAGGGTGCAAGTAGGCAGCTGCTCTCTCTCGAAAGAGAGGAAGGATATCGCGCTTCCTTCCCGAAAAATCCTTCCGAAAGTAAAAACCCTCCTCCTCTATATATAGCACACACACATACATAAGGTTTTCGCGTATAGTATCGAGTGTCAATCAACGTCGCGCGCTCGCGCTGAGGAAAAACCAGGTGGCAAGTGGTCGTCGTCGTCGCGTATATATGAAAAAAAAAAAAGAAAGCGTGAGCGGCGGCGTTGGCGCGAGCGAGCGCGCGCGTGGCAAAGCAGCTGCGCTTTGCAAATTTCGATGAAGCGCGACTTGTGCACTTTGCACCTGGCCCCCCTTCCTCGCCTGGCTATATATACTATACGCACTTTTCGCTTTCTCGAGAGTGTTGTTTGAGTCTCTATCTCTCTTTCTTTCGGCGAGCGCGTGGAAAAGCTATTCGTCATTTTTGTTTTTTTTTTTTTCGCCCACCTTCCCCAAAAACACAAACGATTAGATAACTTTGCCAGATTGTTTTTCACTTGTGGGCAGATGTTTTCCTCCTATATACCTTTGCGCGCAGGTATATAAGAAACACGCGCTATTTTTTTTTTTCCAACGCAGCGAAAATTTCTCACTCTCTCTTGTGAGTTGTTTCTTTTTCACTTCCAAGAGGTCAATGTATTTTTGCTCGGATTATGTCATTGCTTATTAGACGCTACATGAAAAATGTGAAATTTCATCGTTTGTACACACACAGGTGAAAGTTGTGCGCGCATTTTTATCGAAAAAACGAAACACGAAACGAAACGCGCTCTAATGAATCGAAAGTCCAAAAAAAAAAGGAAGAAAAGAATATATATATGGCTCGTTTGGTTCATTGAAATTCCCCATAATTCAGTCAAAAATTCAATTTTCCCCACCGAGAAAAAAAAAGCCCGCACGCAATCTGTCTATCGCACCCGGTCTTCCTCAAAAAATAGAAAAAGTAGAAGGAACCACTCCGTCCGCATCTATTTATAAAACTAATGCACATTTCTCGAGAAAGAAGAAACAAAAAACACATCTGAATCGACATGTGAACGTTGTAACTCTCATAATCTTCATTAACGAGTTGAGCGAGTAAAGAAGAAGAAGAAGGCGGGGGGCCTTCTCTCTCTGCTCGCGGCGCGTGCTCGTTTTTTCCGAAAAGACGATGTAACTCGCGCGCGCTCGCAAGAGTTAAAGTGAGTGAGAGAGGAAAAGCATATCGAAGAGGAGAGTGAGACAGCTGCCGTCGAGTCTGTAACATCTGGCGGCACGCGCCAGCTTCGCCCCTCCCTCCTCCGGCTGCTCTCTTCTCTCTTTTTTTTCTTCTTCTTTTCGCTCCAAAGTCTCTTCTGTATTTCATGTATACGAAGCGCTTTTCCAAAAGAGATTTTTCAATGCTATACACTATAGAGAAAAAGGGTTCGGGTGTATAAAACGTCGGTTTCTTTCCTTCTCTCTCTCTCTCTTTTTTTTTGTCGAAGACCAAGTGTACAGTGGTAGAGAGGTGAGTAAGGAAGCGTAACGAGCCGGCGCGGACTGACTCGCGACTTCCGGTCAGCGTCGAGGCCCGAGCACTCGCACACACCGGAAGTACGCTCGGCAGCTCAAGCAACGCCAAGACACACCAGAGAACCCAAAGACCATCTCTCGCAGCTACGTGTCTATCCATATTACAACCACTGCGTAGCTGCTACTACGTGTGTATATATACGTACTCTCCGCAGAAATCCTTGAAAATGAACTTATGCTTGGGGCAGCCATGCACACTCTCGTGCGTAATGCCATTGCGTCGTTTTTTTTTTCTCAGCTGAAAATTATATTTTTTTTTTGTTCGATAAGATTCATTTTAGTTCTGGCGATCTGAAAAAAAAAAGTCATGCAATTTATGTAAATGCACCCCCAACTTGTTTGTTCTGTAGAAGCCGCATAATGTAAGCGTAAGAGGGATTATCCTTTGTAATTTCATTGCATATAGAGTAATAAATTACGAAGCTGGATAAACCCCGATATCGTAATACAGACAAATTCTCGACAGCCCAGGAAAAAGAATGTTTCAATTTCCCTCCATAAATAACACGAAATGCCTAATCTGAAATTAAAATAATTTAAAAAACACACACACAAGTCTATTCCTGTATAAGCGATCATCAACCTGTTCCCTCTAAAATTCTATCTATATCCATAAATTTACGTAACGTTATATGCTTCTGCCCAGAAATATTCTTCTTGAGTTCTCGTGTATTTAAGTTGAGCGTAGTTTTTAACTCGGCTTTATAGATACTTATCGAAACTCGAATTAACATTTCTTCAAACACTTGATTTTTTTTTGTTTTTCAGTGAAGATTTTTACTAGAACGCGGATGGAATTTTCGGCTACATTATTGATCCACACAGTTCCATAATAGATCGGCCTCTCTCTCTCTCTTTCTCCGCTGGGCAAAATAACATACAATTGCAATGCGGACTTGGTCCGATGCCAGAGGCATAGTATGCTCTCTCTCTCTCTTTGTGCTATATATTCGCGGACGGTTAACAATTTTTGGGTTTCTCTCTCTCGGAGCTCGTTCGAACCGTTATGGATTTCTACGAATTTATGAAAACTACGGAATCGTGCTTCTTTTACCGTTTTCACTAATTAGGTATCCTAAAGCGATCCCAAAAAACAGATAAGATTGATTTCGATGCACGAAAGTGATACGCGAGAGAGTTGTTTCGGTTTTTCGAGCTAATTTTTTGTCTCTCTCTCTCTCTCTCTTTCTGGTCAGTTTGTTCTTCTTTATATATGCGAACGACGTGTGTTCGTTCAATTTTTTTCTTCTTCTGAATTCGTAATGTGTGAATGGAATTCACTGTAGACTTGCGGTGTAATGTGTAATAAGCAAGAAATTTCTATACAGCGGAGAAACGAAAGTCATATTACGTTATTTCCTACTAATGAAATACCGAATGAATCATATATATTAAAAAAGAAAAAGCAAACATCGTTTGTCTTTTTTGATTCCCAGGAATAATATTTGTGTAATTAAAAAAGCGACGGTTCTCTTTTTTTTATTTCTCGAATTCTTCTTTTTTTTTTCGAGAAAGAAAGAAAAAAAAACCGCCGGGTGACAATTTGGATTTCACACGCAAACGGAGAGCCCGCGCGACGCGATAAATTCCTTTTATCCCAAAATATCGCTAACGTTTCCACCCCACCCCGAAAACAACAGCTATCTTTTAATAGTTTCCATTAACTGACCCGCGACAAACGACAACTCACTCTCGCGCGTGCCTCCGAAAATTGAAACAAAAAAAGAAGAAGAAGTGAAGACACACAAGAAGCGCATCGAATGCGGCATTGTTGCACGAGTAATCAGCTTGAAATAGACTGGATGAAGCCGAGTTTAAGAAAGAAGAAGGAAAAAAAAGCTTGCTGTGAAAAATCGAATTAGCCTGGTAGTAGCAGCGTCGAGATTTCCCCCTCTCGCTCAGGCATCACAGCCGAGTAAATTGCCTCTCTCTCTCTCGCACCTGTTGAGTCGCGTCTCACCTGAACGATGAGCTCGTTGCCCGGCTGCCAGTAGCCATGGATCCGAAGGAGAAAAAAAAATAACAGCCGAGTGGTGTATATAGGCACACACGCACACACACCACGTCGGATATTTCACCAAGTCGACGTTTTCTTCTTCGGCTCTGTGCTCAGCCACTGGAATTAAATGCAACGTATGTGCGACACGTGAACACGTCGATGTTGTTTAGGGGTATATGTGCTGCTAAAGTTTACGACCAGCAGCTTTTATTTTAGCCGACGATCAACAGCTGCTGCTGCAAGCTCGGAGTTCCTTACGTCGATCCATTAATTATATACCGTGTGCACCTAATCAATTTACAAACTTAAAAAAAAAAAGATGTCAATCGAATAATTTGCGCAGGGAATTAAAATAAAAGAAAAAACTTTCTCATTGGCAGAATGACGCTCTACCTCATCGGCTTTCTAATTATCTCTTAATTATGCCCGCCGCATGAATAAGTAGGTGTACACGAGCAATATACTGGAAACTAATGAGATCCGCGTGTGTCTCGTAAAAGCTCAACCCACGCGCGCGAAGGAAAAAGTATGCCAAGATAGAAAAAAAAATATATATATACGCTAAACACCTGATTTCCACCTGATGCCCAAAGTAACATGACTAATCGACTGTATGCGCGTCCACGCGACTGTTGTGGTCGCGCGCGCGAGAGGGAGAGAGAGAGGTCCAGCTGTGGCGGCTGAAATGATATTACGTGCTCACACACATGAGAGAGAGAGGAATGAATATATACGGTGTCTGTCACGCGCAACACGCATGGCTCGTAAATCGAGCTCGTTTATTAACTCGATGGTATTTACGCGTGGATCGAAATTTTGGCGTTTTTTTTTTCTCAGCGAAAATCAATCTTCCATGACAAGTTTCGCAGTTGCGTACTCTGCCCTTTTGTATACGAGCGATCGGTCTCTCCCCCTTCGCGTAATAGCTCTTTGAACGAGAAAGAAAAAAAAAACAAATTCTCGGGAGCAATTACAGCGTCGAGGGATAATTCGTGAATGACAAAAGGCGAAATTAGATGCCCTCGAGAGTATAATGTATAGAGTCCATTGATCGTTGGTTATAGCATGTGTGCGGCGATGACGTCGAGTGTCGTTCACCATAATTTCTACTTACCACACGCGGGCTTTTAATTATCGGACTGACAAGTTATACAAGTGCAAGGCAACGGTCGAGAAGAAAAAGTGCGACGGTAAATTTTAATGTAACAACGATTTTTTCTTTTCAACTATGAATGAATAACAAGATAAAAGCTTTCTAGTAACAAAAAAAGTAGAGTGCATCGAACTCCCCAAACGATCTGCAGTACATACCCCATTGCTCATGGTATCTATAGGGTGAAGAAGAAGAGAAAAGGCCGAGCTAACGCGCAAATTGCGCGGCGAAAAAAAAAACGCGCGTCCCCGAGGTACATCTCTCAAAATCTCAAAGCCGCGTCTATATCTCGAGGGAGCTTTCAGAAGAAGAACGCTCCAGTGCATATATACTTACTTAAATTACACTTTATTGTGGTTCGAAAACTATATAAGACAACTTGTATGTACAGTATAAAAAAAAGGAAAAAAGAAAAAATTAAAAGAATAAGAAACGAATAAATAACTATGTACAGTATTCTCATCAGGTGCCTTGCTGTTGCGTGTAGAAGCCGAACGGCCTCGAGGAAGGACCTTGTTGCTGTTGATCGCCACTGCTATTACTAGTGCTAGGTCCTGGTTGGACTCGAATTGGAACTGGAAGAGTCGTAGCAGACGGTCGTTTTTGTTGAAGAGAATGCACTCGGTAACCTTGGTTGCCCGGTCCGTTTGGTCGTAATCGCGGTCGTCCTGGTCCTCGTCTTATCCCTGACATCGACTTGCCGCTTGGTGAGTGATGGTGATGCGACGATGGCGAGGTTTGATACGTTGGCGTTGACGGACTGCTCAGTGATTGCTGATCTGTCGATCCTGAAATAAGTGATATTTTCGTAACTTTCGAGTTGATCGAATCTATATTTTTTTTCAGGCATGTATTTAAAATAAAAATAAAAAATACGAACAATCGGTGCATTCAGACATATAGGCTAAATGAAAAAAAAGCCAGTCTGCACGAAAAGTGCCTATAAATTGAATTGAATCACGCGATGGATATTCCATCTTCATTATAAATAAAAGATCTAGTTAAAGTGGCATGTAGTATTTATAAATCCCAATTAAAATCTCATAAGGCGCTAAAGAGCGTCGCCGTCGTCGCATCGCAGACATCGGAAGCGTTCGGTATCATTACCGCGTCGTCGTCGTTTTTTTTTTCCATATCGTCGTTTGAAGGTGGGGTAGACGACGACGACGACGGTAGGAGGAGAAGAAGGCGAGTAAAATAACGTGTTCGAATGCATATAGATTGGCGGTACCTAGCCGTGCCTTATCGTGCTGGCGCTTTCTTCGATTCCCTTTCTTATCTGCCCGGGGGGAATGCAATTTTCATGTCTCAAGCCCTTTGCGCCTTTGCTATCGCCTGCTTCTCGTCGAGGTCTATGACTTGCTTCCTCCACCTCCTACCTCCTCCTCCTCCTCGTTTTCTCTCTTTTTTTTTCTTTCTTTCTCTCGTCGTCGTCGTCGTTGTCGTGAAAGAAGCTTGTTTATTTATAAACTCTCCAGGGGAAACGCGAGTCATACACCTGTGGGCCGCCGCCGCTGCTGCTGCCTGACTCCAAAAACTCGACTGGAGAAGAGAGCATCGATCGCAGCTGCCCGACGCCCAATGTACGCACCTGCTATTATGCCGAGAAAGAGAGAGACCCCATTTTCGACGCCGCCGCCGTCGATCGAGCTCTCTCGCTCTCGCGTGCACTTGACATCTCGATTTGGCCGCGATGCCGATTTATTCCTTCTAGACGGCGAATTTAGACTCGCTTCGGCTTTTTTTCTTTCTTTCTTTCTCTCTTTCGCTTGATATAGACGACGGCTTCCCTCTCTCTCTCTCTCTCTGTCTATTTTTCTCGTATTTGCGAGTGAAATGATCTAGTACGAGGGGATTTTTATTGGATTGGTTTTGCGAACTTTTAAATTAAATGTCGAACCCTACATTTTTCCATTTTAAAATAAGTTATCACATCTTGAACTTTTTCGAAGATTTAATTTTCAACCGAACTCTAATAAATTTTACTTCCACTTTAAAGAAAAAAAAAGATTACAAAATTTAATTTGAGATTCACCCCACGATAGCCTCACACGTATAACAGGCTTTCTAAAACCAAATTTCAAGCAAAAACCTAAAAAGGAAGACGAAAAAAAAAGTGCCTCGCGCGCGTCTCGCAGCCATCTGCCGTTTGCCTTTAGCAAACAATCCAAAATCCAAACAAAAAAAGAGAGAGAGGCGCAAACGAAACAATATTCCGAAATTGTAGAGTAAAGCGATCGTATGACCGCATCTCCTAGAAAAACATTGACATCCACCCCCGAAAACAAAATGGACAGGTTTCGCGCAGTGTGAAAAAAAGGGGGATGGTGGGGCTCTCGAAAGTATCTCACTCGGAAGTGGCCCCATAACGCATAGGACAAACATTTGGTCTCGTTCGCTCGACAAAAAAAAAGCCAACAATGGACGTCGAGGGAGAGAGAGAGAGAGAGAAGTGTAAAAAGTGCGGTGGCAAGTGTGTGCGTATATGCGTGGGGGGCACATGGCGCCCGCGAGGGAATTTCGGGGGCAGATCTACATATTATACGAGCCCCCGATGGATGAAAAGACGATTGCAAAATCCGCCCCAGCTATTCGGCTAAAAACTCACTCGCCAAGTATATATGTGCGTATATAATGATTAACGGCCTTCTTCGTTTTTTTTTTCTTTCTTTCTTTCTCTTTGCCGGGGTTGGTGTATATGCACATATAGCTAATTTATATGCACACACACTCTCGCATACGGGCTGAGATATTTCTTTGGGAAAATGCGAGGATATGTAATGTTCGCGTGATGTGCGAGAGATGGTTAAGTGGTCTTTAAATGACTACTGATTATATACCTTTTTCGATGTAATTGAGAAGGATTTCTTTAAAGACGCGTATAAATGTTTTTTTTTTCTTCTCTCCATTTTTCTCTCTCTCTTTCTTCGTTTGCTCTTTTTTCAATTGTTAAATGAAGCATGTGAGAAACGCGCGAGTTATTGAAGTATGCGAGGGTTTTTTTTTTTATATAAATGTATGTTCTCTGCTATACATATAGAGGCTGAAGGTCGCGTAATGATATATTTTTCCACGGGTACCTACATACATGTGCAAACTGTGAAGACAGCTGCTAAGTGCTTTAGCGGTTTGCTTTTTTAAAGGGACTTTCTCGCTTGCTCTCGTGTGTTTTAATGCATATCATACATGTATTGAAATGTTTCGCAAGTAATGCGAACGTTTACAAACGTGTATATACCGCACAATGACAGCTTTTACAAAGTGAGATTACTAAATACATTACAAACACATGTTACTTCGGATTCAGGTGATTTTCTTTTCTACGTTAAATTGTATTTATTCAACAAGCAAAAGTTTATTTTTTGAATACTTGCAAAATTGAATAAATTCCTTGTACTTCCTTTCTTAATCTCCAAAGAAAATTGAAAAAAAAGAGGCTTGAGATGAAACAATAAATTTCAATCTCCACCGTAAAAAAAGCTTGAAAATACATTTTAATGAAGTTCCAACCAGCGTATTGTCCGAATTCTATTCTTCCTGAACGAGGAAAAAAAATCAATTCCCCCAAATATCCGCAATCGATACAATACTCTCTTCCTCTCCCCTTCGAAAGAGCAAAAAAAAAACGCTCGAAAACCACAAACTCACCATGCGACGCAGGAGCAGGTATGGTAGTGCCACCCATTGCCGAGGCAATAGAAGGCAGCGGTTTCGAGTGTTGGTGCAGCGTGACCATGCCGCGAGTTTTTCCACGCGAACCTCGAGGCCTTCCACGCTTGCTGGCCCCACGCATCGAAGGACGCATACCCATGTTCTGACCAAATTGCCGGATCTCCGAAAAGTCGCGGCTGAATTGCAAAGACGACGAGGTGGGATAGTTCACCGGGCCGTCCACGTCGACTACCAGACCCTCGTTGCTCGTTTCGTCCTGAAATTGGAGAATGAAAATGCAGTCTAAGTTTCAACTCTACTTGCGACTGGAAATGCGGAAAACAGTTCTTTATAAACGGTATTTTATTTTTTTTTCCTGAAGATATAAATGCCGAAGTAAACGTTACGATTACTATATGTAAGCAATAAATTACCAGTCTTTGCGAACAGTACCATTAACTGGATTTTCATAACAGTCTATGAAAAAATTCCGATTCCGAATTATTGTAGTAAAACTTTTGATTCGCAAATTGACGTCATTACCGCATACATAATTCTTTAGATCGTTGATCAACGACTCAATATAAAAAAAAATTCTCTTCCGCACACATGCCGACATCTCACTTCAAGTCAATTAATTAATTCGGTAATAGTAGGGTTTCAGCGAAAGACAAAAAAAAAAAAAAGCACCTGCAATACTTAATCTTGAAGTATAACGAACTTCAGTGAGTATCGCAATTACCTCGGACTTGGGGCTCAAAGGTGCCGGCTGGCCAAATTCGTCGGCAGTGGCGGCGGCGGCGGTGGTGGCTTGATGATTGGGCTGTTGCTGTTGAAAGTTGGTCGAGTCGTGCGAATTGGTAGCAAAGTCGGCGGCAGGCTCGTCCGCCAGGCAAAGTCTCTTGGACTCACCCTATATACACGTGCAATTATTATGTAAAGTCGAGTGAACGAGAGAGAAGAAGGTCTGGGCAAGCAGCAAGAAGAAGAAGAAGAAGTAGAAAGAAGGGGGGGGCTCACCTTGACCGGAAGCGCGGTTTGCTTCCTCTTCCGGTCCCTGGCGAGTGCCTCGGCGTTGGCGCGGGCCTCCTCGGCGTGCAGCTTTCTCTCCTCGCTCCGTTGGCTGTCTGTAACAACGAAATGAAGAGGCGCGCACGTGAACAAGCGGCACAATCGATCGCGACGCTGGTGTCGAATTTGCCTTTCTTCTTCTCACTTACACTTTGCCTCGATCTCCTCGTCGTCCAGCAGCAACGATACCACCTCCTTTGGCTTTAGCGTGTCCGGTTTGAAGTTACCGCCGCTGATCACCATTCGTTGGATCTATACCGAGCCACAAATTAGTTAATTACACGAGTGAACTGACTCTGAAAGAAAGGGTGGTGCAAACTCACTTCGCTCTTTTCGCGAGCACGCTGGAGTATGCGTTCCTCGATGGTACCCTTGCAGATAAGTCGATAGACGGTCACCTGCTTCGTTTGACCGAGACGGTGAGCTCGGTCCATCGCTTGTTGGTCGACCGTTGGATTCCAGTCGCTGTCGTAGAATATCACCTGCCGAACGACGAAAAAAAAACCACTTCTCATTACCGTTTTGTCTAGGCGAAGAATGGGTAGGCGGAAGTACACTTTTTTGAACGGAGGGCGAAGGTGTTACGCGAGCGCGCGCGCGCCTTTTCTCGAATCTAGGGTTGGATCTTTTGGGAATTATTGTTCCTTCGTTTTTTTTTTCTTCGTAGGGCGAGAGAATAGGAAACAGTTGGCCGAGGCGAATCGGCCAATGGTTGAAAACAAATTCAATTGTTAGATCCGGTAGGCTGAAGATGTTTATCGCGGAGAAAACATTATTTCGAGAAACAAAAGTTCGAGAGTACGAGGAATGCTTATGATGGGGATTCCATGAATTTTTTGCATACGATTATTTAGTGCGCTGGAAAATGGTGATCATTCACGAAGTTATACTGTCATGCATTAATTGAAGGAAAAGTAGCGTGGGTTTATACTAATTAAAATTTTGGAGTACCGGAAAGATGTTGTTTTTACAAAGATTATATGTGGGAATTTTATTCAGAATGCATTTTTTTCGGGGACAGACTGAATTGATCGCTACTGTTTCTTCTTTTTTTTTCGTTTTCGTACACGAAGCTTTGAAACCGCTCGACTTGCAAACGATAAAATTGAAGTATTGTTCTCCACAGCCGCAAAATATACAAGGGACGTAAATAAAAATAAAAAAAAAAGAGAGAGAAGAAGTCAACCGATATGCATTCGGTTACGCGAGACCGTATCGCGTGGCGATTATAATACACAGAGAGGTCGCAATAAAAAGCGACGATTCGTTTGTTATTTCATCAGGATCATCGGAGCGAAGAAACCAAAGCAATTAAAGGAATCACTGAGGTTAACGACGCGCTCGCTCGCTCGCTCTGTTCCGAATTTTAAGTTCAAGCACAAAAGCCACAACTTTAGGGGGGAAAAGCACCTACCGTGTCCGCAGCCGTGAGGTTAATTCCCAAACCTCCAGCTCTGGTGCTCAGCAAGAAGACGAATATATCCGCCCTGAAACACACCAACGATCAAGATCTCCTTCTTTCTCTCTGTCTCTCATTTTTTTTTTCGTTGTTCGTGCGTCGAGCATCGCTGCACTCGTTACATTTTTTACTGCTAGCCACTCGCGCCGTGAAATTTATGGAGTGGGCAAGATTTGACTCGTTATTTTTTTTATATCGACATGATTGATACTTTCTTTCGCTGCGCGGCTTTTTATAATTGCTTGAGCATAATTAGTCCACTTGAATTCAACGATGCAATCTTAATTAAAAATCTCAGTAATTCAAAGTTTTCACGATATAGAATTATTTACAGTGTAGAAACAATAAAAATATCTGCTTAGCAAAGAAGAATCGAAAAAATTAAAAAATACTTACCGCTTCTGGAAATCCGCAACCATGTCTCGACGATCAGAAATCTTTGAGGATCCATCCAATCTCATAAAAGTGTGTTTTCTATGATACATGTACTCCTACGTAAAAAATAAACATTCATTAAAATATAAAGGATCATTATTTCTAAGGTCAAGCTGGTTTAATTTGATATTTACCTCTAGCAGATCTATCATTTTCGTCATTTGCGAGTAAATCAAAACACGATGACCCTGCTCTTTGAGACGCTTCAGAAGGTTGTCTAATACGGCCAATTTTCCTGCGTCCGTGACCAACGTTTGTTTGTCTGCAAAGATATAAACACGTGAAAAATTGTTTCCGATCGACACTAAAAAAATTTCGAATATTTGATATCCTTACCTGGCACAACGATATTAGACCATCCGTTCAACGGTCGACTAACAGCCAAACCTCCAAACTGCTGATACGTGAATTGAGTGGGAAGTATAGAACGAACGTTGTTAGCATTTAGAGGTAAATTCTGAGCTAAATCACAGCCAAAAAGTAGAACTTTCTTAGCGAATAAACCGCCACACTCTTCGTGTCTGCGCCACGCGCGAGCTGCCGAGCAGTGGCTCATGTAAACTTTTCTCGAACTAGCTATCGCCTGCGAAAATATGAAATTTATATTGTAAATAAATTAGGTTATAGAGCCGTTGTATAAGTTAGTAAGGATAATTACCCTAGGAATTTTATCACAAACGAAAGAAGGTAGCTTAGTCAATTGGCAATGTCGCGCGATAGGAGGTCGCGGCGTATGAGGATGTTCGGGCAGTAATGGAACCTTCAACTCTTCGCCTTGCTCGACTTTCACCGAACAAATCGCCCTCTGAAGTTTAACCGGCTGATTAGCCTTCTTACTGCTGCGGAGTATCCTATGAGCGACGGTTTCCGGCATCGAGTGAATCATGTGGGTAGTGTGAGTATGTACAGCATCTCCATTGAGAATATTTCTAGTGAATATCAAGTCGCCTGCCGACTGAGACGAACTATTCAATTTCTGTGTTAACAGCCACGATATATTCGGCGGTACCGAGCTTTCATCTTCACACCAATCCTCCCAATGTTGTTTGACGCTCATGACTTTTGATTGCCGCCATGCGTGCAATAATCTGTTGACGTATAAATGTAATTAAGACGCGACGACACTTTCTGGTAACAAACGGATGATTAATCTTTTACCTGCATAAAAGTCCAACGATGAAAATACCATTCAATTCCATAGGAGATAAATTACTAAATCGACTAAATGAAAAGCAACGATCTCCATCGGTGTCGTCGAATAGAGAACGATGAATGTATTCACTGGCAAATATAAAAAATTTATTGTACAACAGATGCTCTTTGGTCGGGTCTACAGGATTGAATATGTCTCCTTTGAACAACAGGGAAGGTAATTCGAATAACTCTGTACGCATAAAGTATGGAGATTTAGCGTCTCGGCGCTCGAAAAGCTCTGGATGATTGCAGACCTAAAATAAAATTAATAGGTAAGTTAAAAAACCAAAACAAGGCAAAATAACAATTTATCGGTCTAAATTAATTACCTTTCTAAATTGCATGACTAGATTCATTAGATTTGAAGTAAAGTTTTTGTCGTTGATCGCACTATCTCCAACAGAATAATGCAGTAAATCTTCTATCCTAATTTTCTTTTTGAGAGCTGTAAAATTAAAAAAAACGGGTTTTTAAATATTTTAGTTTCCGAATATTGATTGCCTGAAGCAATATTTATAGGTACCTTTGTATAACAATTTCTGCCTTGTTGTCAGTGGACAATATACCATTATTTCAATTTTATCGGACAATTCATTTTCCACGTCTTTCTTTATTCTTCTCAACATGAAAGGCTTTAAAATCATGTGTAACCTTGACAAGTGTTCTGAAATATTAATAAAAATTATCAGTTAGCTAGTTGAGCTTTTTTTGTAAAGAAAGCGACGCCATCGAAAAGAAAACGTACTCTCATCAATGCCAGTTTTGTTTTCAGCATGATTTTCGATGTCTTTTGAAAACCACTCATTGAATTCATCATGTGAATCAAACAAAGTAGGCATAATAAAGTGAAGAAGGGCCCATAATTCAGCCATACTATTTTGAATAGGTGTTCCACTGAGTAACAATCGATTTCGACAGCTAAATCCCAACAGCAGCTTCCACCGCATACTGAAAAATAAATATTTCTTCAGAATTTCGGCGAGAAAAATCAAATAAAACATTTTATAAATCGCAAAACTCACCTGCTTGTACTTTTGATGGCTTGAGCTTCGTCAAGAATCAGATACTGCCATTTTATCCTATTGAAATACTTATAATCAGTAATGACTAGCTGGTAACTTGTAATCACAACGTGGAACGAAGCTTCTTTCGTATGCAAATCCTTAGTATCCCAAAACTGTCGTAAAATTTTACGCTCTTGAGGATTACCCCAGTATGGTACAACTTTGAAGTCTGGAACGAACCTCGCCATCTCTTGTTGCCAATTGTGTAACGTTGAAGCGGGTGATATAATTAAGAAAGGGCCCCATACAGCTATAAATTGACAAAAAAATAGTTATGGAAAGCTATTTTTATAGACAGATAATTGAATACCAGTTACTCACAGTATTTCTCAGCAATGTGGCACAAAAAAGCTATAGATTGTACAGTTTTTCCCAGGCCCATTTCGTCGGCCAAAATTCCACTAATACCCTGTTTGGGACAGGTAAAAGCGCTGTAGTTAATGAATACATCCAGAAAGTCCACTTTTGTTTATTCATCTTACCTGGTCATAGAGATTAGCAAGCCAATTCATGCCTTTCAATTGATAACCCTTCAATATTCCTTTAAAAATTGCAGGCTGTGGGTGCTCCATATTTTCAGGTGTATCACTTAATGTTAATCTTTGATTATTTGCAGGATCAAACTGTTGAGACCTAGATCGTTCATTGTCAAAAGCATCCATAGCATTTTTCTTTGCTTTCTGCTTCATAATTTCACTGTAATAAAACCATAACTCTGATTTATAGAAATTCATTTTTCAGAAGTGTTCTCTGCAAAACTTTAAAATCAACCAAACCTGTCATAATCATCAATTCCAGCAAGCCTAGGATTCTTCTCTTCATCCAGTTGATTTAATATTCTTAACTGTTCCTCGGGAGACGCTTTACCCATTTTGCGCGACATAAAGTGGGCATAAAGCTCTGTTTGCGTGATTAAAAAATTCAATTTTCTCTGTTGTCGCTTGGCCTCAATCAATTCAACATCCATCTTACGCTGCTCTTCAGCTTCTTTTTCTAGTCTTTTTCTTGTTTCACGTTCAACGCGATCATACCGTTTCCAGTAAGACTGCATTTCTCGCGTTAGACGCTTTTGCCGCCAAATCGTTTCCTTCATATTTTTCTGAGACTAAAATTATAAACTAACTGTAGTAAAATAAATAACTAATTAGAGGGATCATCAAAATTAATTCTACTTACTTGCATTGCTTTTTGCCTCCAGTATTTCATACAATGTTGGGCTACTTTTTTACAACTTATAAGCATCTCTTTGTGATTGTTAGTTTTTGCTCTTTGGACTTTTCCAAGCTCCTTTTTCGACATCATCATCCAAATTTTACGTCTTCTCATAGCCATCACCTCTGGACTTTTATTAATATGCTTTTTCCTACCTCTGCCACGAGGTTGATGCTTCATTGCTAATTCCAATTCTGATCCTTCTAGTTGGTCAGGTCCCATACTTTTATCCCAATTTCCAGCTGAATATTTCTGATCCTAAAAAAATGTACATAAGATTGGAAAATAGTACACGACTCCAAAAGAAAATTCGGTAAATCTTCAAAATTACTTTATTATCATGGGCCCCTTTGTGATGTGTAGTCTTTTCTTTCTTGATTTTTATTACTTTTTTCTCTACCTTCTTTTCTTTTTTCTTCTTATTTCCTACAATCATCTGCTGATGCTCCAAAAATCTGTCATGATTGGATAATAAACCTGCTCCATAATACTGATATTGAATATTCTACAAATTAAAAGTAAAAATAAGTTAAGTTATTCAATAAATACACATACATTTGATTGTAGTTATTAAGCTTTACTTCTGGTTTTTGATAAAAACGAGCTTGATACTTTTTCCTTAGCAAATGAGCCTTTAACATATCTTGGAAATCTTCTTCCGTAATGGAAGCATCTGAATCTGATTCAGAAGAAGTGGAGTCACTTCCATCACTCAATAAAATATCTTGCAACCACTGTCTCTCCTCACCAACGTTGCTCATATTAAACACTCGAAGCTTGTTGTTTCTTTTCTCTGTAGAAGAAACAGCATGGTATAAAATATGTAATCTCATTTTACTCTAAATAATATAATTTGAATAGACAAGTCTAACCTTCTCTTGGTGATATCAAGTCATTAAGTTCTGAATCCGATTCAGCCGAATCCTGCTCTGAAGATTCTTCCTCATCGCTGAAATCAAAATAAATGAAGATGAATAACTTGGTGCACAAGATGTAATAGCAAATTTATAACAGAAAATATACCTCATTTGATCTTTGAAAAGCTGGTTAACTTGGTTGAGGAATGGTTGTATATTGAGGCTGCGCTCCAAACGTTGCAGATGCAACGGAGCAGCCATCTCGGCTTCCAGACCCATCGCTCTGGTCCTGTCAGTCATTCCAGTTTGAGTGACCTACAGATAAATCACCAGAACCATCAGTTACCAAGCTATACAACCAACATACATTAAAAAAGTATAAAGCACAAAGTTTGAACAGACCATAGGAATCAGACAGCAGCAAAATCATTCCACATCAGACTGGCAATCCTTGAAAAGTGGTAGCCTCCACTAAAGAGAGACAGAGAGAGATGGAAACGGTAGTGGAGAACGTGCACGTGATTCTGACAATCAGTATTGGCACGATAACCCAGAGACGTACACAAGACGACGAGGAACTTGCGATTTTTTCATTACATAAGGTGCGAACGAATAACTAACGCGGCGATAGATGTGAAAGCACCGAATATTCGCGCGAATCACTTGCCCCAAGGCGAATACCCGAGGAATTTATTGGCAAAGCGCGGCGGCACAGCGGTTAGGTTGATACTGCTGCGGCCATCGGAGTTTCAATGCGTCGCTCGGCGAAACAGCCGCCAACACAGGGAAATACATAACGCCGCTCTCGTCAGCTATCTACCGCCACTTGAGCAGACGCGAGCATTTGCTCGGGAGATTGTTGTAGTCGCCGCGCCGCCGCCGCCGCAGCCTCGCTACGAGCGAAACATATTCTCGCGTCCATGTTTGTTTTCAAGAGATGGCGCTGCCGTCGCAAGCGTGCGTGCAGTCAGCAGTGCCACTGTGCCAGTACTGCCAGTGACGTTCATTCGCGGATTGCAAAGATTCGAGGAAGCTTTTTACAATCTTTCCTTGAATAGCAATCATGTGCTTTTTGCGAGCTTCTTTTATAATTTATTTGTCCTTGCTTTTCGAAGTTGCTTCAAACAATTCGTTTAAAAAGTACCCGTATCGAAATCAATTGTTTTAGTTTTTAAGTGTAAAGATTTTGCTTCCTAAAAACAATTCTTATTCTATTTTTGAGATATTATGTGTTATATTTCAAAAAACCAAACTATTTTCAATTGTCATGTTAATATTAAATCTCAGGGGGGGGGGGTTGAGGAATTGAAATCGTTAACTTATTTTCATAAAAGGGTAGATTGACGATTTACAAAAGAAGTTGGTATACGTAGGAATAACTGCATTTAGAACGTCAGTATCGCTGTATTTTCCAATATGCTTTTCTCGCCTAAAAAATTGTTTTATTTTGAGCTTTCTGCAGTTTTTCTTCTCTCTTTAATCATCCTTGGCGTCGTTAAAATGACGTTTCAATAAATTGCCTTGAGGAGCGATAGGAAAGACATGGAAGTTTTCAAAATCTGAAAAATATTCTCATGAAATTCCATTCCCGTTAAATCATTCTCTTCGTGAAATCACCTTTGTAAAATTCGGCAAAGATAGTACATAGAACGATCCAGCGGTCATTTTCAACGGCCTCTGAGATCTAAAAATCATCATTTTAATTTTCTGTTTTGTCGGTACGTCAAGTGTGTACCAAAGGGATTGGTAAACCGCGTAGCCTACCGCTGTACTCTTGAAAAAACATAGCAACATTCGAGCTTTTTTCATCTATACTCGGCGACTTGGCAAAGATTGATTCTGTCCACTATTTGAATTTCTCTTATGGGCCAGCTATGTTAAAATTCAAATGGGGGGACAGAATCAATCTTCACCGAGTGTACACATTTCAACCCGACGTCTCTACCTGCGTTATGAGTTCATCTCCTGGCCGACAGTAGAGGAAAACTTGAAGTAGCGCGACAAACATGAAAGCGACGTAAACCAGTACTTCGAATCCACCTTGATCTAATGCCTGCCACCAGCAATATTTCAATCAATTTTCCAAATAAAATCCATTTTGCAGAAATATACTCACTATAATAATTTTAAAACCAATTATGCATATTATAATACAGCTGACTAGCAACTGTTGCATACTCGAGCCGCTGAACATTGCCTCGAGCTTTTGTGCAGTCCTTCGATTACAATCCTCATTAAAAAAGTTATAATATGTTGTTTGTCACATTTTATTTTGTACATAAATACCGAATCTCCTTCTGATGCTTGTTGATGAGATAAGTTACTTTGCTGCGTGATATCGATAAATTATTTTCCTCTCCGAGTTTCGTCAAGTCGTGTTGGATAATCCGCAACTGAGCGCAAGAATGATAGATCGCCACGAGGAAGATGCTGTCGGTCGAGTAGTTACTTGTTCCGACTGATACTCCTGCCATCAGCTATTCTCTTACAAAAATATCATTTGGAATCAAATATTTCGAGTTATCTCGACGCCACAAAAAATGAAGTTTGACAATTAATTTAAATATATATAATATATTTTGAAAAATCACACCTGAGAGAGATAGCAAAGCCCGTAATAAAAATCGGAAAACCTGTCGAAATAATACCATCCGAAAAAAGGATATTTTCTAAATCTAACGTCGTCCTGTTGCATTCCCATAAACGGCGAGACGAAATACATGGAAGCTGTGGAATACATGAGAAAGCCATAACGCATCGTGTAGACGCGAGCTTTGCTTGCCATATCTAATAAAATTTCTCGGTGTTTTACGCCGTCGGGTCCAGTCTCGTTCATCGTCTCTTTCCAATTCTTTTCCATCGTTGATACTAAGTCCTTTCAGATTGAATTGTGTTTGTAATTCGTGAGAGAAAAAAAAAGCTTTTCGCGGGTATGTAAAAAAAAAATACAATAGTCGCATATTTCACGCTGTATATAAAATTTTTATTATTCAAGATGGATTATCTCAGAATAAATGTGTATACATTCGTCATTCACACGCAAGTTTCTTTCGCAAATTACGCATACAAGTGAGGGATTACATTTAATTAACGTAATTGTCAGGAAAATATAGATTAATAGAATTAAAATATTAGAATTATGAAAAATTTGCATGAAAAAATACCTTAAAAATATGCCGAGCAGAAAGAAAGCAATAAAGCTTATTCATAGCGCAGACGGTAAAAACATTGAGCACAAAAGTCTCGGCATTAGCGTCGATATTTCCCCAAAGAACGTAAAGATCAAGCCACTGTGGGACGAGCAGAAGCGTCATGAAAGCGAATAGAAGCGCCACGTGAAAGTTGTGCAGAAACTTGCAAAGTAACTGATCGGCTTTGCTCTCGTTGCGCCAGATACCGAGAAACGTCAGCCCCCATCGGTTGAGAAACGTATAATCGTCGAAGGTAGCTTGTCGCTGCATCGTCGCGTGAAATATGCAACTGAAGAATTGAGCGAAAATAGCTGGCTTTCGGAAAATTCTCTTTGTTCCCTTCTCGAATGGGCATTAAAATGCGAGCGTGTAATTGTCGAGAAACGAGAAGCTTTTCCGATTCGACGATAATTAATGGTTTGCGCCGAGGGGCTTGTATTATTAATTGGAATCGATAGATGACGAGATTACAAGAAGAGCTGGAATTATACTTCCGGGACAGAGTTTCATTTTGTACGCGATATCGATTGATGGCTACTATAAAGAGACTATAATAATGACATAATGATAAGGAGGACAATAGAAGTGTTTTTAGTAGCAATACAGCGATTTTATGGGTGTATTTTATAGTCTATAAAGTTCTTTTATTTGTCATTTTAGATATCTTCATAAAACAGAGATAGCTTCGTTTGTTTTTCAATGACGCCTAATAGATGATTCTTTTGATGAAAAATTCGATAGTCCCGTAATTAATAATTAAAGTGAACGTTTCTTACCGTTAAATTTTTAATTCATTGTGTTGAGGCATTTTACAAAACAGAGTTTCAATTTTCCAAGATAAATTTGATGAATTGTAATGCAACAATTTTGTTTTCTCATCCATACTTCATATTCTAAATTCAATCTATAATTAAAAAATCCACATGCCTCATGAGGTATAAGGGTATTGCAACAGTTGATCGAAGGCTAGAAACGAAATAAATCTACAAGCTATATTTTCCAAGCTCGATATAATTATAGTTGAAGTTTCTGAATTATTATCTGCCAACACCCTACATATATCGCAGACGATGAGCGCGGAAATTTTTGAACGAAGTTGGTCGGTGCGCCGACAGCTGTCGCCAGCGTACGAGAATTCGCGGGACCGCGGGGTGGCCGGTGGCCGTGGGATGTCGCTGGCGTCGATGGCCGTTCGTCGCAGCCGGGGAGCCGCCATTTTGCCTCAACGTTGGCCGCGCGGTGTGCCTGCGAGAGCGAGCCTGCCGAGAGAATCGAGCAGCATTACGTTAGTCGAGTGCGTGTGTGTTGTTCCTGCAGGCATACAATCAACGCTGGGATAAGCCATCATCTACGTGGCGAGTGTAAGTGAACGTGCGAGCGCGTTTGGCTACGTCGTGAACGGCATAACCAGGCGTTATTCCGCGGCTGTGGTGAAGCCTTCGTCAAATAAGTGTCGCGCGGGTCGCGCCGCGCCGCCGCCGCCGCCGCCAGCAGCGCAGCCTCCCTCGGCAGCAGCAGCAGCAGCAGCAGCAGCATCGTTGCAGTTTCAATAAGAGTGTGCGTGTGTGTGAGAGAGAGAAAGAGCGAAAGAGCGCGAGGAGGAGAGGAAGAGTGTGTGGCATGTGGACGAGGTGCTTGGCGCGTCAGGTTAGTATGTATGCAACAACATCGAACAAATGCACTCATCCCCTTCTTCGAGCTTTGTTTATAAACAGCCGAAGAGTATATGTGTGAGAGAGAGAGAGAGAGAGAAGGCGAGGCGGGGCTCTGTCTCTCTTTCTCGCTCTTTGCGCTATACTCTGCCTTTTTCTCTGGCGGCGCACGTGTGCGCGAGTAAGAGCACGTGCGTGTGAGTTTCGCACACAGCCCTGCACATGTACGTGCAACACACTCACGCACACATACACTTACGTAATGCGCGAAAGTCAACGCAAGCACGTACCGAGTGGTAGTATAGTACAGGACACTTATTAACTGGCCGAGAGCCAGCGACGTTTGCTCTCTCTCTCTCTTTCTCTGTCTCTCTCTCTCTCTCCCGCCGCGCGCCGCTACACCAAACGATTAAAGGGTTGCCGGCTTTCTCTCTCTCTTCTCTTTCTCTCTCACTCTGCGCCTCTGTGCGATCGATTTCTTTCGGACGATTGTCAAAAATCCGCGCGGGGGGCAACAAGTTTCGCTTTGGCTCACTTTGATTAACGCACAAATCCGCGAGAGAGCGAGAATGAAAGAAAAGAAAAATGAGAAAGGGAGCGAAAGGGAAGGCACGAAGTAGATTAAATGTTTGCGGAGAGTTAAACGAACTTTCGGGAGGGTGGGGGAGAGAGCGAGAGAGAGAGGCAACAAAGTTTGCAAACTACTTTGTGCATACTTTCGCAATACTCGCGCGCGGAAACTTGGACGTATCAATTAACAACAACAGAGAGAGAATCTCGCAATGCATGTCCGTGTCGTAGTCGGAAGATCGACGCTGCTCCAAAGTGTGTACATACGTACACGTACGAATAGGTAGAGAGAGAGAGAGAGGGAGAGAGGGAAGGAGGGAGGGAGGGAGAAAAGAGGGGGAGTCGGAGCTCGTCGTGCGACTGTACCAAAAGTTTGGCCGCGTCGCTCGCTCCGCGCTCGCGAGTACTGTTATGTACACTTGGTCTGGAAAGTACTTGTGCGCGTTATAGTCGCCGCCGCCGCCGCTTATCTTTTTGACACCCATCGCCACGAGAGAGCGATCGATCGCTTCCATTCGCCGGCCATTGCAAGATGTGCCATCCTCCATCTTACGCTTTAACTCTCGGCTCGCGCGAGAAGCATTGTGCTTCTATATACACTTGGTACATATATATCGCTGCTGCGGGAGAGAGAGAGAGCGAGAGTTTTAATTGAATTTAGCCAAGAGTTTTAATCGGCCGATTTGCAAGTGTAATGCGCTAATTGAACGCTGGCCGGCTTGCGCAACAAAGAAATTGCCGATGATACGACGACGCCGCTGCCGCGCGCTCTCCCGAACGAGAAAATAAAAGTACCCACGTACGAAAGAAGAGAAAAGGGAGAGAGAGATGAAACGACGAAGAGAAAGAGGGGGGTGGGGGGAGAAGATTCGCGCGCGCGGAGGCGACTACTTAAAGTTGGCGGAAACTTTGCTTCGGCAGCAAAGTTAACTCAGTTAACTTCTCTCTCTCTCCCCGGCGAAACTTGGCATTCGTCCCCCCCACTTCTCTCGGAGTTTAACGGCCCGCCGAATAAATCAGCGGCGTATGCAGCTGCAGAGAGGCGACGCCGCTTAGCTCGTCCGTCGGTCCGTCCCCACCTCCCACGCTCGTTCGCTTGCGTATAGCTTTGGAGCGCGCTATGCGCGCTCGGTGCTGCGTGCTGCGTTGCGTATGTACACTTGACCGAAAAAGAAAAAAGAAAAAAAAAACTTCCAACTCTCGCTCACTCTGTCTCTCTCTCTCTCTCTCTCTCTCTCGGAGCAGCGACTTTTTCGAGCTGTTTCTCGGGGGGCGCCACGTATATATCTCGTTGACTTTCTCTCGCGCGCGGCGTAAAGCAAGAGAGCTCTCGGGCCAGCTAACTCAGCACTTTCCCGCGGCATTAGCGGCGGTGACGGCGACGGCAGCGGCGGCGGCTCGAGCAAGCATTACGGAATAATAACACATACACACGCTCCAATTTCCGCCGGCGCGTGTTGTGCGTTCGGCAAACGTCGACCCAGTGACCATCTCGACCAGCTATTAGCCAGCCTGCAAACGTTTGCCCCAGCCGCGAAGGGAAGCAAGCGAGAAAGATCATCCATTAGCAGCTTCCTCGCTTACAGCGAGAGAGAGAGAGAGAGAGAGAGAGCCAGGCAGGCAGCGCACAGCTATACGCGGCTTGTGAAGCAGGTGAGCGACGCCGGCCGCCGCCGCGCTTTTAACCTATCGAGCGCGTTGGCGTCGCCTCTCGCTCTCTCTGCGCGCTTTGCTCACTCTCTCTCTCTTGCACGTTCGTTCGCCTGCTGGCCCCGCGAAGACGCCACCAATATTATACTCTAACCTCTCTCCGCGAATCGGGAGAGAGAGAGAGAGAGAGAGAGGTTGTGGCCAAGCCTTTCCTCTGTCTGTCTGTCTCAGCTTAGTGTCCTAAAGTGTGTGTTCTGTGTCTCCGTTACAGGTGGCAGCCTCGCTCCCGGAGCCGTGATGCTGCCGGTGACTGTGCGCTCTGTCCACTGAACCTCACTGCTGTTATATAGTTCAGTTAACAAGGAGAACGAAAGATAGAGTGTCTTGTGTGTGGCAAAAGAAGAGACCGCGTGCGCGTGAGATAAATAGCGAAGGCGAGGAGGCAATCGAGTATCGATAAGAGACACTTGCAACGAAAATCGGCGGGGCTTGTGCCTGCCACCGATGGACAAACGGAAGATGATGCCCAAACGCCCTCGTATGGAAAACCTCAGAGGCCCCATCACCAATGGGCCCATCCAAACGAGACCACTCGTCGCTCTACTCGATGGACGCGACTGCTCCATCGAGATGCCCATACTCAAGGACGTCGCCACTGTGGCCTTCTGTGACGCGCAGTCCACGTCCGAAATACACGAAAAGGTTCGTGCATACATCCAAACCTCTCTCCATTCACATTTCTCAGTGTCAATTTCACTGTCAACCACCAGGGTAGGTTTGCTTATGACTCAGTGCTTCATACGATGATGTTGATTGTAGGTGTTGAACGAGGCAGTGGGTGCACTCATGTGGCACACCATTATCCTGACCAAGGAGGATCTGGAAAAGTTTAAAACTCTTCGGATCATTGTGAGAATTGGCTCAGGAGTGGACAACATTGATGTCAAAGCAGCTGGCGAGCTTGGCATCGCAGTGTGCAATGTGCCTGGCTACGGCGTTGAAGAGGTGGCCGACACCACTCTCTGCCTCATTCTAAATCTTTATAGACGTACATATTGGCTGGCGAATATGGTTCGCGAGGGCAAAAAATTCACAGGACCAGAACAGGTACATCAATGCATCACCAATGTCTCACCCAAGTATCAACAATTGTTTGAACCATTTTTGCTAATTTATGTTATTGTCTTGTCAAGGTGAGAGAAGCAGCGCAAGGATGTGCTAGGATACGGGGTGATACACTTGGAATTGTAGGACTGGGCAGGATTGGATCAGCTGTTGCTCTGCGGGCAAAAGCTTTTGGATTCAATGTCATATTCTATGATCCGTATCTTCCTGATGGTATAGAAAAGTCTCTTGGTCTGACAAGGGTTTACACGCTGCAAGTGAGTTTGACATTCTCAAAATTAATGCAAGTGCCAAGTTAAAAAGTGAATAATTAATGCAACTCAATGTTCACAGGATCTATTATTCCAATCGGACTGTGTATCTCTACACTGTACTTTGAATGAACACAATCATCACCTAATTAATGAATTTACTATCAAACAGGTATTTACTGTGTGGAATATGCTGAGTTGCAGCAAGTGTAGCTTCTACTTGACTTATGTTTGTTTTTTGTTTGTTTGTGCAGATGAGACCAGGAGCATTCTTGGTAAACACAGCTCGTGGAGGACTTGTAGACGACGACGCACTAGCTGCTGCGTTAAAACAGGGTAGAATCCGAGCAGCTGCCCTTGACGTCCATGAGAATGAACCATACAATGTCTTTCAGGGTCAGTCTCCTTGCAGTGAGTCGCTTTCTCTAACCTAACCCTTTTCCCTTATGCTCTCAGCTGGAGACATCTTGCTAACTGATCGTGGAGTCTTTGCTTGTACAAGCGCAGCTATGTTCTCTACTTACAAGTTTCATTAATATTTTTAAGCTGTTTTTTCATGTCGCTAATCGTTTTATAATCAAATTTTTTTTCAAACAATTTCTTGGCTTTTGCTTTGCTTATGATTTTGCATGCATTAATATGTGCCTTTAATTCGATCACGAGGGTTAATGAAATCTTTTTTTTTCTCTATATTTGTGTAGGTCCACTAAAGGACGCACCAAATTTACTATGCACGCCTCATGCTGCATTCTATAGCGATGCAAGCTGCACGGAACTCCGTGAAATGGCAGCGAGTGAAATACGACGAGCAATAGTCGGTCGTATACCCGATTGTTTGAGAAATTGCGTCAATAAAGAATACTTCATGTCAACTACTGGGTAAGGATTTTTCTGTCGATAATTGAGAAATAAAAAGAAAATTATGGATATCAAGTCGCCACGACTATTCGTAATCGTGAAGCGTCGTGTTTCTCACGAATATGTGTAAATATACAGCAAAAATTCTCATGTATACTCGGAGGGCAAGTAAAACTGAGCTTTCCGCACCGCTGTGCCCCAAAGCTCAGTTTTGCTCTGCTCGCGCGCATGTAGTAGAAACAAAAGCTCTCTGTGTCAAAAAAAAAGCAAGAAACTTTGTACATAGGTATATTACAATGGAATACGCAGTGAAAAAGTGACAGTTGTTATGAAAAACGTATATAATATGTGAAAAATAAAAAAGAATATATAAATATATATATTTTGAAAAAAGAAACGAACGCTGAAACAACACATTGCTGTTGCCATTGACAATTTCCTCTCTTGTCGACAAGTAGAGTTGAAAAAAATAAAATAAAAGAACTTGACTCGTGACAATTGTAGCATGCACGCCTCATAATCGTCGCCTCTATATGAATGTCTTGGGCCCGGGTGACTGTCGAGCGTGGAGAAAGAAAAAATACAACAATTGTTTTGCCGATGATAATCAGCAAAATAAAAAAAAGATACACTAGCACACTCACTCATAGACACGCTATACTCAAAACACACATACACACATCTTTCGGAAAAACGGCTTTCTCTCTCTCTCTCTCTCTCTCTCTCTCTCTCTCTCTCTTACACACACACATGTGATCGTACGGAAAGAAAAAAAAAATGCGACACAACCGTACAAACACAGAAAATCTGTTGTCCTCTGTCTTGTCTGTCTGTCTCTGTCCCTCTTTCTTCTCTCTTCTCACAAATGCTCGCTCTCTCTCTCTCTCTCTCTCTCTCTCTCTCTCTCTCTCTCTCTCTCACAAGTGCTGTGGATCATCAACAAATGTCTTTTCGCTTTCTCTCCGCAGCAGCTACACGGAGGGCATCAACGGCGGCTACTACGCGGGCGGCCTGCCAGTGCAACAGGCCCACTCGACAACACCTCACGACTCGGGTCCTCCGGTTGGTGGGGGTGGCGGTGGTCCTACGAGCCACTCGGCAGCCGCGGCCGCGGCGGCAGCAGCAGCCGCAGCGGCGGCAGCGGCCCAACCTCCGAATCCTAACGCGCAACCGAGCGCCAACCCGACCCCCGTCTCGCAAGCCCCACCGCCTGGTGCCCAACTGCCGGGACTTCCGCACAGCATGGTCAGCGAGCCTGATCCACGGCCCAGCCCTCCGGCGCCCAGCCCACGTTGACCTTGAACGACGACGACCACCTCTACTACCAGCCAGCAGCCACAGCTACTACTACAGCAGCCGCAGCAGCAGCCTCGTCTTCTTCAACTTCATCACCATCAGCAGCAGCAGCAGCCGCAGCAGCAGCATCCATTATAACAAGACAACCAACCACCACAACTACCATCGACGACCACCGACTATATACCACCACCGACGACCACAATATCATCATCAACATCATCACACTACTCTTCCCAACTCTGCAGCGGCCACAGATACAACTACAACAACAACAAAACGCTCTGTCTTCTTTCTATGTCTACTGTTATCTCTACTCTTTCTACTCAAGCCTCTACGTCGGTCGACTTTACCGAAAATTCTCACATCCATTGTATACTACACGCGCCGCCCGCACACTCTTATACTCACATCGGACGCGCAGCTGCTAACCAACTACTATTAAGTTAGAGTGCCGAGAATCCCTACACAACAAACAATTGTTCACATACACACTCACACGAGTACACAACACAACACACACACGCGCGAGAACGAGAGAGCAAGAATGTGTTTTTGTGCGTTCGACGAACACGTGGCTCCGTGCCGATCTCCGCGCATAGCTGGCCCACGCCTCTATTTCGCTTTTTCTTTGCCGTAATAACCCACTATTCATTGTAAACTACTCTACTTTTCTTTCTTTCATGCTGGACGACGTAGACTCACAGACTTATACGTACACATGCAATTTATATACATAACATGCGAAGGCACGGAGCTGTCATTTTTTTGATTTGCGAATGCGATTCATTGTGTATTCCTTGGATAACCTTTTAGTTCGAAAGAGTTTCTGTTTATCAGTTAGGAGCACACACACATTTTCTTAACTTGGCTTTAATTTCCTCTAGCGGGCTCATGGTGTCAAGTCGAGTTTAACTGTTTAATCTTATAAAGAACTAATTTTTTTTTCTTTCCTCTAAGTTTCTTTAATTAATTTTTTTTTCCTCGTCTTAAGTAGGAGACTGCTGTGTCAGTAATTCACTGTTAGTATGTTCGGTCCGATCACGCTGGTACGAGCTGATGCTCCGAGTTTGCATTGCGCGAGCATTTATATTATTAAACGTCGGAAAATTTAGATTTGTACTTCTCTTTTTTTTGGGTATTTTTTCTTTGTTTTCGACTAACACGAAAGATGAATTCCATGCATATATAAGTGAGACAATCTAACGTGAAGTAAAGTAAAATAAAGTAATTGAGAAAAAAAAGCTTATGAAACATAGATTGTATATTGAAAAGTTGATGAATATTTTATATCTCTGTCTTGGTCTCGTTATGATTTAAAGTTAACTGCGTTAACGTCTGTAATGTGCGTTTACTTTGTATGTTTCGGAGGAGCATTGTCAAGGCGTACCCCGACCGTTTCTATATAAAAGTTAGAGAAAAGAAAAACAGAAACATCAAAGCTGTGCCACAGTGTCTTTAGAACGATGAATTTTAGTTGTATGAATCGGCGCTATATCGACATTCATGTCGGATAACATCACCGATGTTACATGAAGTATTTTTTTGTGTAGAATGATATAAATTTGATTTGAGATAGCTTTTGTTTTACAATTACTATCGAATCTATGAATCATACTGAATTTTGAAAAAAGATACGTGAGCATTAATTATAACTATGATCTATATGTACCGTTGAAAGATTTAATATACAATGATAACCATTGATTTCTTTTGTTTGTATTTTCAAACTTTCAGTATGATCAGTCCTTCGTGCTTTAAAACGAATGAACGAAATTGTTTGACTGTCTGTGAATATTTCATAGATTTAGCATGTAAAGAATCGTCACGGTAACGGCAGATTTTTATTAACTCAGTTATCAAATGCTATACATAAACTTTGAACAATTTTTTCTATATAAAATATTATGAAGTAGATTAAAAAAATCATGAAATAGAGAATTTATCGTTTTTTTGTTTTCCATTTGTTTTTTTCTAGGGAAGGGGAAACATGAAAATAACGTGAAAATCCAACGACGATTGTCGCGACGGTAGAGAGAGAGACGATCATGAATAACGATGGAGTATAACGCAAAGGTCTATTTAAAAAAAAAACGCACACATATCGATTCGGTTTCGAATGTTACAAAAATGAAAAAAATTGTCATTAATAATTTGAGTGGCTTATATTTAAGTATATACAATTAGTTTCTGCTAAAAGGAAGAACATTACTTGTTAAATGATTTTTGTTTCTTTTGAATCAAAGCATTTTAAGAAAAAAAAACTCGAGCGTCGAATATACATGATTACATTGAGAAGAAAATTTTCTATACATTATTTAATATAAAGAAAACTTTATATAAATAAAGTCCATTATAGTAAGAATAAAAAGGAATTCCCTTCTTGAGCATTGAATTGATTTTCTAGTAGACTCCAAAATCATTCCATACAGAACAAAGAAAATGAGATGCAGATCTAACGGCGATTTCATGGTCGAAGTGCAAACTCTAACCATTGTCCAGAGGCCTTCTGCGCTATGGCTTTGACTGGGTTGAGAAGCCCCTCGAAAATGCAATTGATTTTTTTCTTCCATTAAGAAAGTAAGAGTGCGTGAGAATGTGTTGGTGAGCGAGAGAGATAAAGACAAGAGCGAGAGACAACTAAATATAAACAAGAAGCATCACATAAGAGAATTAAAAAAACGAAGGAATGAAACTCAGCGTGTCCGAGAGAGAGAGAGAAAGAGGCGACATATACATTTTTTAGTAGGAGTATGCTACATAAAAAATGAAAAAAAGCAAGAAATACACAAAGTACGGCTGCTAAATGACAAGCTGGTCTCGATTTGTATTTACACGTGGATGTTTTATAAAACTTTTATTCAGTCTTCGAAGCGATGAATCGTGATATAGAAATTCAAAATTACGAGGATGATGATTTATAATTGATACGGACCAACTCGTCCTTGTGCACCCGTACGCTACATAAAACGTAGAGACATTATCGACTTTTTTTTATTTAAGTATATTATTACTTATAAATGCATCATTATATATATAGAAAAAAAAAGAGCGTGAACGGAAGAAAATAATAGAGACGAGCGAGTGTACGGTTTAGAAAAAAAAATAATAAAGAAGAGAGTTGTTCATTGAAAGTTTTGATTATAAAAAAAAGTTTGAGATAAATGAGATGAAAATAAGGAATGAGCGAGAGTGAGAGTGCGACAAATTGAATTGTAGAACTATGAAAAACAAATTCATGATGCATCGATGAGAGATAAAAATACAGCCACGATAGAAAAACCAGACCTCCTTCTTATCCCCGTTCTCCACACACTTTTTCCCTTTGATACCGATAATGTTATAAAAAAAAAAAGAAAGAAAAACCTTGTATTGTACGAAAGAGATGCGCGAGAAACATTCATTGTGGTTCGTTATTATTGATTTGAACGAAGAAAGGTGAAGATAAAAAAATTATGAGACTTTTTTACGAAAAAGATTTAAAAAGAGAGACAGAAGAATAAACGAGAATGTCTCGTTTGCATTCTCGAGTGCGCGCGGAATCGACGGCAAAAAAAAATAAATAAAAGAGAACGAGAAGATTTAAATTAATTAATAATAAAGAAACCACACACAAGATGGCAATTGAAAGTGGTGAAAACAGCAACATTAATATTAATTATAATTAATAATAATAATTATAATAAATACAATATTTGTACAATAATCAGCGGTGCTGTGGTGTTTGTAATTAAACGGCCGCCCTTTCATTTGTTTTGTTTTTTTTTTGTTGTTTGTTTGTTTGTTTCTTTTTTGTTGTTCTTACAATGAAAAAAACTCGAAAAAATTTTTGGTTTCGACTAGTAGACACACGTTTCTGTTGTTTTTAAATTGGTTCGTTGTGGATGTCGACGAAGTAGCTGAATCGTCATCATGGCGATGGCAAACGAGGTAAGGAACCACCATGGACCCTCATGTGCCTATTGAGATTGCCGCTTTGGCTGAAGCGCAGCAGGCACAGCTTGCACTGGTATGGCTTTTCGCCCGAATGGATGCGCAAGTGCTTCGTCAGCGTCGAGCTGTCCGAGAAGGCCTTCTTGCAGAATCGACACCTGTGGCATTTTCAACATATTGAGTTTCGCTGTCTCTCTCTCTCTCTCTCGACATCTCTGCATTATCGATTAAGTTTTCTCGGTTTAATCGATTTCTTACGTGGTTAATTTTTCAATATTAACGCAACCTTTTTTTATTCTTTCGTCTTTCACGACTTTTCAACCTTTCCATTTTTAAGTAATTGATAAATGCAGTTAAACTTTCAAAACATGTTTCATTGAATGCTTCGCGATAAAAACATTTTATTATTTTAATTTTGATTAGTTGAATCGCTTTGAATGTTATAAAAAGGAAATGCATAAATAGGTGAGTATTGATTTTTATCTAAAAACTGTTTGACTTTCAAATGAAAAAAGTTGCTGACGTTTTTACATGATTTACAATTTTTTAAATGATTAAACAAAGTCAATTTTCACTCTTTGTATAGTACGCACGAACTATTCGACGTATTTCGTTAAATTTGAAAAGAAAATGTTCTACCATCGTAATTTTTAATTTTTAACGTTTCTCTTTCTAAAAAAATCTCTTGATTTTGAATCGATGCAACTAGCAGGATGGAGAAAGAAGGGGTGAAATGCATATACCTATAGGGCCGTTCGCCGGAATGCGTCCTCATATGCGTGGTGACGGAGCTGCTCTGTGAGAATCTCCGATCGCAGACTGGACAGCGAAAGGGCTTTTCGCCCGAGTGCGTCCTCGCGTGCGCAGTCAGATTTGCCGCCTGGCTGAACGCCTTCGAGCAAGCGTGACACCTGCAATTGCAAAAGCACATAAGAATTTAGCTTGTTTCGCTGCACCATCGTCGTCCTACTAAACTTTGCTATTCTGCTGTATATTAAGCGATCGCGCTCTTTTCAATTTTCATTTTCGTTTGATCATTTTGACAATTCAACCTTTAGTTATTCGCTTCAAAACTACACTTTAATGATAAATCATCGAAATTAACTGGTAAATTCCGTCTGACCGAATTCTATTGATACTACTTATTCGTGAAAAACTACATTATAATGTACGTTTGATACATTCGATTGTAAAAAAAAATTATCGAAATATTCATTCAACAAAACTGCATCCGAAAACTTGCTTGGAAAAGGAAATGTGAACAAAATTTATCGCCGTCTTTTTTTTTTTAGAAAAACCAGATTTTTGAATACATTAAAAACTAGATTTCTCGTAGCGTGTTTTCTAAATGGGTTTTTAATAGTTTCAGCGGTTGTGCACTGCCATTCCGAGCAACATTAGAAATGTTTCAACGGTAATCAAGCATTTAAGCTTTCATTTATGTGAATTTGAAAAATTGTTTCAAGTAAAGTAAAAATTTTGCATCAAATGAATGTAGAATTGTCTCGTATGAACTCAAGAGCAAAACGACCATCGATAGAAGAAGCTTCAGAAGCCATCGGAAGTGTGAAAAGAAAAAAGCTCGCACCTAAAAGGTTTTTCCCCGGAATGCGTCCTAAGATGAGTTTTGAGCGTGCTAGGCCTGGCATAAGTTTTGCCGCATATCCGGCAAAGATTGGGCCTGGCCTGCTCGTCCTGAGTGCCGAGGGGTAATTGAGCGAGTCCAGCACCAGCAGCAGCCGCAGCGGCGGCACAAAGCGTATGATGCTCCTGCTCATGCGAATTGTTGGTTGGCTGTTGTTGAGTTTGTTGATGTTGATGCTGCTGGGATTGCTGCTGCTGTGGAGTCGCGCCGGCGCTGCTGGCAGTGGTCGCCGCTGCGGCAACGGCGGCTGCCGCCGCGAGGCTATTGGCCGCCGCTTGATTCACCCTCTGCTGTGGATGCTCGACCCCCGCGTACTGGGGGGCGGGACTCAGCAATGCCGGCTCCACGCCCCACGGACTACCGTAGTTCTGCTCGTAGCTGCAAATACAATTTCAACAATCCACCGTTTACACGCCTTCTTTCTTCTCGATTATTTTTTTTGCTTTTTGCGCGAGACTCTTTTTTTTTATTCATGCTCGAAACTGCGTTTTACGATGAGAAATGTCGCGTTGTTAGGGAGTGTAATGCATTGTAAAGTAGAATTTGAGATGTCGGCTGACTAGTTTTGGTTGTACTACTGATTTTCGGCGATTTGTTTAATAAACGTCGCAAGCTCTCGTGTAAGTTTCAAATACAAACAAACTTTTATAATAGTATATTGTCGTTAACTAACATGATTATAATCATTCTGCAAAATCTGTTTGATAATTAGACTTTGTCGAACTCACTTCTAACGATTACGAGAATATCGCGTTTTAAAAGCTTCGCTGGATGCGATAGACTGGCGAAAGATTCTGCAGAGCCATGGGATTCGGAAGTTGTATGTTTACGAAAGCTTGTGTTTACAAAAATCAATCAAATGGGCTAAATGACGCATCAGCTCGTTGGCAATGCGTGCACTCATTTAATTTTGAGATGTACATCATTTACCGCAGAAAAATGTAGCCCGCAAATGTTAATTATAAAAACACGCAAAATTAGAATTTAAATCTACCAAGAAACTATAAAATCTGAGATAAAAAATATAAATAGTAAATTTATGAATGTGGTAATCGCGAAGCAATTTTCTTAACTAGTCGCTTTTAACTCGGGTTGGTTATCTATGGCCATTTATTTTGTTTTTCTTATCAAAGTACTAATTTATAATAGAGCATTTCACGTTTATTCAATTTATAAAAGCATTAAACTCGTGCTTTTCCATGTTTAAGGGATGATTCGAGTGTTTGTCTGACCAAAGCTCGTCTTTATCTACTGATTTTCTCCTCAAATAAAAATACATTTTCCCCAACTTTCGCTCGCTTAAAAAAAAAAGAAACAAGAATTTTTGTCAGTTACAACGTACGCGAAGAATGTGGTTCTTTCATGAGAAAATCGTGCAGCACGAAGTAACCGGAGCCTACATTATATGCGAGCTCATCGAACAGTGTAATCGATTCGTCCGCTGCACCAATTAAACGACCAAAAAAAAAAAAAAAGAAAAGAATAGGTGACTGAAAACGGGCAAAAAATAAAACTCACCCCGGATGCATGTTCATGTTCATATTCATGTTCATGGTCATGTTCATGGACACGTTGACGGACATGGCCGGTTGCTGCGAGTAATGCGTGGGAGCCGTCGGGCCGCCGAGATTCTGGCAGTAATCTTGCGATCCGTAGGCCGAATGCGGCACAGGCGTCGTCGTCGACGAGTAGTAGCCGCCGGTGGGACTTGCCGGATGCACCACTGCGTGTTTCAAGGATAACAGCACGTCTGCCATACCCTCGCCGTTTATGTTGCCCGGTCGTGGCATGCAGTCGCCTCTCGCACAACCCCAACTGCACGAAGATTTTATTTATTTATTTTTTCAATTTCGTTATTATTATTGGGGAAATGCTCTTTGAATGGTTTCGATGATCTCTATCGGAAAGCAACAGCTTTCAATTGCCAAGTGGCGGAATCGACATATTGACCAACAAATTGCCCGAGAGAGTATTCAAGTGCGAAGCCATGCGCGCAAGAAACGGGTGTACATGATGGTCTTCCGCTTCGCGAGCTAAAATTGTATCATTTCTCGCGATGGATTTTTCTCGCTTACGCTTTATTTATCATGCCTAAATTTTCCTACTGCGCAAGCAACGATCGATTTGTCAAATAACACTTTATTCAATTTTTGTGTGTGTTAATTAGCATGGAAAAAGTTTGATCTTGTTTTGAAAGCAAAAAAAAAAAACAATATTTTAGTCCATTCATCAAAGCTTATTCATCATTGTTTTTGCTTTCTTTCAACTTTGTGCAAGTAAAAAAGTGCAAAAGAAAAATTCATAATGATCGATGGAAGAAAATATATTTTTCTACAGGATTTTTGTAGATCAAGTTTAAAGTAGGAAAATGACTTGAAATTATTCGTAATGTTCTATCAATTAATTATTACTTGTCAATACGCGATCATACTTTTCAGTAAATTTAATTTTTCTACAATTAATTCGGAAATATGATGGCCATAATTGTAGACAATATTTATATGAAACGAATGATTATACAATATTCATCTAGTCTAGAAAGTAATCTTTAAAATTCCTACTACCCGAATATCATTTTCACGCATCAACTTAACCAGAGCATCATTATCCCGTCCGCGTGAAAAGAAAGCAAATGTCCATCAAAAGATCATCTCGATAGCTAAACTGTCTTTTTAGTTTCTCTCTCGACACATCATCAAGAGTCAAAATATCACTTCCACCTGGGGCAACAAACTGTCCCTATCAAAAATCGATCGGCCGCTATCAAAATTCGATCGTCTCAAATATCCCGCCCCCCGTATCATCGTCACCAGTCGCCATAGCGTCTCCCCTCCAAAAAAGGTCAGGCAGGCAGGTAAAAAAAAAAAAAAAAGAAGAAGAAGTTTAGAGTCTCACTTGTAACCCCCGGAACACGGTGAAAAGAGTCCCGGCGGTAGAGGATCGAGGTCGAGAGGCGGCAGTGGGAATCCGGCCATGTCGTCGACCCAAAAGCTCGTGGCGAATTCGCCGACGAGCTGGGATGCCGCCGCCGCGGCGGCGCTTGCACTTTGCACGCTGTGTAAATCGCCACCCGTCACCGCCAAATCGTGCAACCTCAGGCAATTGGCTAAGCCATTGTCGCAGTTGTCATCGCCATCGGCTGGATTGACTGTACCACCACCGCCGCCGCCGTCGTCCTCTGTGTTCAGACCACCGCCGCACAGTGCCGACGGTATACTCGCTTCGATACTTCCCACCGAGCCTGTTAAACATTATTCATTATTTATTAATTGATTTAAAATTTATTTAAAAAAGAAGGATTTTCAAGACTTATCCACGGGAGTGAGAGAGGAACACCTTGCAACCCCTTCCCTCCCTTTTGCTCGCGAAAAATGATCTTTTTAGGCGGAAACAATGCGATATGCATAATAACTTAAGTCCGTTAACACCTGTGTGCCCGCGGAAGCCGCTTGTACTCGTTTCGGACTGACCCGTTGCCGCCCTTTTTTATTTTTTTTTTTTTAAATAGCACGGAAGTTTATTTGCCACTTTTTCATCAGGGTTACAGTTCTAGCGATATTTTGTTGAAAAAAATTGAATAAGTTGCTTTTTTTCTGTAAGGATGAAATATACTCTGAGGATTTTTGTGTGTACATTTAAAAAAGAAAATGAATTACTAATGAGAGCGCGTTATCCTCAACGAAGTTTCTATTATTTTATTTACCAACTTCAATCGAATTTTCTGTGATAAATTTCACAGAATACAGTAATTAAAACAAAAACGCAATATCCGATCGATTGAAAGTTACGTATTGAAAAGCGCCGAGAGCGGACAATCAGCAAAAGCGCAACCTGTGTTTAGTCGAAAGCTCCGTGTTAATTACCAGCAATAACTTTGTATGGCTGTAAACCGTTTAAACGAATTCGCTATTTATTAACACGGCGTTTAACGTATGAATATATAACGACGATGCAAGTCGAGCGCATATAACATTGCATATCGGTACTTTTTTTTCCTATATCAAATTGACTTAAAAGCGCTCGCGCGCGGCCTCGCTTCTGCAAGCTCGACACTCGCCACGTTTATAACGCGATTAGACGCGAATTTTGCAGCGCGTATAGTTTAACTCTTTGAAAGCGATGGAGAACATTCATACAAAAAGATCATTTAAAAAACATAGTTCGGTCCGGCAACCCCATCCGTCGACAAGATCAAAATCAACCCTCTTCTCGCTCATTGTTCCTCATCTTCAAATTTAAAAAAAAACGGGGGGAAAAATTGAAAAAAAAAATAGGAATTTGTTATTGTGAAACTCACCGGCGCCGAGAGTGTAGGGTGACTCGGAGCTGTTGGCAGAATGATGGCTGTGCAGGAACTCCATCTCGGCGGTGAAATTGTGCTCGTCAGCCTCCCTGAGGAACATGCCTGCATATGCGCATTCGCCGCCGCCGCCGCAGCAGCCGCCGCCTCCTGTCGTCGTCCTATCGGCTGCTGCGCTGCTTATCAAACGGTCCAGCCCCTCTGGTTGCCAGGACAACAGCAGCAGCAGTAGCAGCAGCAGCAACCACTATCACCGCCTTGCTCCTCGTCGTCATCTCACGTGTAACAACCACAACAACAACGACGACAACCACACTCCGATTTGTAAACTCATTCACTTCAATTCGGCAACGACGACGATAACAACAACAACAACAACAATAACCACATCTCTTGGTGTGCAACTGTACGGTTCGCGATAGATAGATAGTCCGTGCTGCTTGACGACTGTCGGCCAACTGACTGACTTGCGTCGCGAACGGAGAGCATCCCTCGTTTGCTCGCTCGCTCGCTCCTCGTCGTCGTCGTCGTCGTCGCTCGTTGTCGTGGCCGTGTGTGACACGGGATACTAATCGCTCATTCAGCCTCGCACAACATATTTGTCGGCTGCTCTTCGCTCCTCGGCTCGAGTTGGGTTACGCCGAGAAAGAGAGTGAGAGAGAGAGAGAGAGAGAACCGGTGGTCCTCGCGATCACTCGCTCGTAATGCCTGCTTCCCGCTTTTCCGATCAATTCACTGCACTCGATCGTTGTCCACACCCGCGAGAGTAAGAGTACACCCCGGACTCTTCTTCCGCAGGAACAGTCACGCGATAGCCGCGCGCACACGTCCGGCTCCGAAAAAATTATTCCTGCCAACTTTTTCTTTTTTTTTTTCTGTTCGTCGATGTGTGTTGTGGTCGCACGTCGCACCTGTGTTTACACCCCGGCCACCACCTTCGTTCTCTTCTCTTCTCTTCTTCTTTTTTTTTTGCCGTGGGGTGCAGCGGCGGCTGGTCGGAGAGATGCTTTGATGGGGATGCTGCGAGAGTGATTGAGCCAACTAGGGAGATGACAGCGATCGGTGCGGGATTATCCTTGCCGAAACTTAATTAGGCGTCGGCAAACAGATAGAGAAAGTGAAAGAGAGGAGATGAGATCGCCGGCTGGCACGCGTCAAGAGAGCGACCGCGCGAGCGGTAACTCAATCGGCTACTTTAGACAAAGAGGCGGTGCAGGCTCTCTCTCTCTCTCTCGCTCGCTCGTCCTTAATCTCGCATGTATTATCGTTGCGACGTCGGTGTATTTACTTAGCTGCAGCGAGAAGTGTATAGCTGAGGATACTTTTTTTTTGTGTATAGAGGAACATTATTCCGTTGCGTTGTGTTTCGCGCGCGCATACAACCCCTCTCCACCTCAACATGGCTGGCTGGTTGGCTCTCTCTCTCTCTCTCTCTCTCTACTATCGACGTTTGACGTTTGCAAGGTTTCACCTCCACGGTAAGCTCATCGGGCCTTACATGGCTTCCCTCCCCAGCGCGCCAACCAGCCCTCTCTCAGCTACTTCTTCCTCCCTTTACCAGCTACCACACACCAGCTTCAAAACAAAGAACGCACACACACACCCGCGTACAACAACAGAAAGCATAATTAAATTTTCTTTCCCTTCCATATACGCACGGTTTTCCAGTTCTTTTTCTTTTTTTTTCTCTCGAAAAAGTAAGAGAGAGTTTTTGGGGTACTTATTACAGCGTGAAATCACCAAGGGACGCGCTTTATGTTATCTGATTATGTATTGCGTTGCAGCGTGTGACGAGATCTCGACCGCGCGCGCACGCTGCGGATAAACGAGATGCGATTTCATTTTGCCGCGGTAAATGGTTTGGGGGAGGGGGCGAGACACGCGATTCAAGGGGTTTATTACTGCGGTGTTCTTTTTTTTTTCTCTTTCAATTTGGGTGGCGAGATAAGACGATAGGGCTTTTTTTTTTTTGTTGCGGTGATTGGATGATGAGTTGATGGGCTGGTAAAAAGGCAAACAAAGAGTTTTTTTTCTTCTCCGACGAGCTTTCGTGAACTCATAGTATTTCAATTGCACGAGTAAGAAAGAAAAAAACAACTTTTTTTTTTTCATTTATAACCGACGCGATTGAAAGTTTAAATTAAATTTCTCTCTCTCTCTTCTCCCCACGGCGGAAGTTCAGTTGACGTTCAACGTCATATCGATTTCTTGGATTTTCTGTTGTAAATTCGCTGCGAGAGAGAGAGAGAGAGAGAGAGAGAGAGAGAGAGAGAGAGAGAGAGAGCGGCATTACAGCAATTAACGCCACTTTCTCAACTCGCACTTTTAAGGTATCATCGAAAACCAAGTTTTTGAAGTAGAAAAAATAATTGCACGAAAAGGGGTAAAAAATCAAAAGGTTTTTTTTTTCGACATTGTGTTGCGGTATACATAAGTAAAAACTTGTTTTTCGAAGTAAAGTTTTGACGTTTTAGGTAGATAAATTATTGCTGAGATATCATTTAATTAAAGATCATTTCGAAGTTTTGGTAATGATACCGTTTATCGTAACAATGGTGAATTGTCGAAATATTCAGTTATACCCAGAGATTCACTTTTAGCTCACCCTCATCATCGCCGCCATCTTAATATAGATATATATTTCACCCCTACTAGGCGCACGCAGCATTCAATACGTACGGAGCAACTTGATACTACGAAATTACGTAAAATGATATAACCGACTTTTATTCGAATATCGTTAAATTATTTTTTTTTCGAATATAACTTTCTGATTACTGCTTCGTATAAATGCTCTTTTAAAGAAAAAAATAAATGCAGATGAAGTATAAAAATAAATTCAAGGATATAGGAAAGAGGAAATAATTAAAAAAAAGACAGTTTCAGCTTTAATTAATTTTATTACAACTAACTGAATCTCCGAAAAAAAATTATCATTTCATTTGATTTGGACAATAATAATACTAACCACGTATTACAAACATGAATGTAACATAATAAATTAATATTAAAAATTCACATAAATATGTTAATATTATTTGTTTGCGGAAAAGTCAAAATTGTTTAAAACTGGGCGGGGAAAAAATCTCCATTTCATTTTACGTATACAATTACGTATCAACTTTTAATACAATCTTAGTTTAACATAATCACGTTGTTTTGATGTATCGGTTAAGATCAACTAAGCCACCGACAAAATTTTCCTAAAAGCTTAATCGCCTCGTTGCAATATACGGGGTGTCGTGGATATTTACTTATTAGTTAGTTTTGTTTTTTTTTGTATATGGAAGAAGTATTAACGTTAATATTCTCTGAGAAAGCTAGTATCCAACAGTGATTCGTCATATGTGCACTTTAATATCAAAGTTAATAAAAATATCGATACGAACTTTTAATTTGAGTTTGGCATTACTTTAATTCACTATCACAAAATTTTCATCTTGTTTATTTATTTATTTTTGTTCATTATGTTTTATTGCAACATATTTACTTTTTCTTAATTTTTTTTTCATGCTCCACTGATCACTAATAAAAATATGTAAACTTCACTTTAATTACTAAGTAAACATTAATCCGTATTACTATAGTTACGCCTTACGTATTTTGACTTGCTTAATTATTGATACAAGTGAAAGGGTTAATTCAGAAAGGAACTTTTCTTTTCGTGAAAATTGTCTAAAGTGCTTTTTTAAAGTCACGAGTTAAAATTTAACTTTGGAAAATCACTTTTTTTAGTGTAAAGAGTTTTCATTAACGTATTAACGTGATAAAGGAGAATTTCGATGCTTTTTGTCGATCTACGTTTTTACAACAAATTTTTGGTTTTTAATTTCTTCTTTCTTTTCAAAATCGTCGATGATGCTTTACTATCACAATCAGAGCATCATCGTTACGTTCACAACAAACTTTAAAAGACTAATGTAATTGACATTACTCCTTATAAAAAATACAGCAATAAATTTCGTATTTTGTACAATTAATAGAAACCTACGTAGATATAGTGTGTATATACATCCGCATGCACCGAACGAGAATCCGCAGCAATTTGCGCATCACTCGCTCCGCCGTATCTTGGGACCCTCAGCTGATCTCAATTTGCGTTCCATCCCGGTTCATCTTGCGAATATCCTAAAATTGATATATATCACTTTGTGAAATTAAAGAATCTTTAATTGCGTATTCATTTAATTTGTTAGTAAGTGCACCAATTCAACCAGTGTTTGTTGTTAGAAACTAATCTTTAATTTCAAAAAGTGAAGCGCACGAACCTGCACACGCTTAAAATGGCTGGTGCCATTCTCCTTGATTTTAATTTTCTCCTTGGGCTGATTATTATTGTGCGCGATGATTGTCGCCTCCTCGATGTCGAGCGGCCCGAAATTCCATCCGCCTTCACCGTCGAACCTCAGAAGAAACTTATGATACTTGGACAACGAGGCAACGCGATGGGTTATTGTCAGCAGCGTGATTCCCTTTTTCTTGGCCGTCTCGTACATCGCGCCCTCTGCCTCGAGACTGACCGCGCTGGAACATTCGTCGAGCAGCGCGTATTGTGGCGCGTGATAAAAAAGTCTTGTCATGGCTAAACGTTGTTTCTCGCCACCAGATAGAGTGGAGTCCCAGTCACCAACGGCATCAAGGCCGTCGGGTTCTCTCTCCACGAGTCCTCTTAGGTCGACCAGATCCAGCAACTCGAGCAACTCCTCGTCCACACTTTCGTCTTTAGATATCTCGGCCGGGTAAGTTATCTGATCGCGCAGACAACCCAAAGTCATGTACGGCTTTTGCGGGATGTAGAACAGAGCCGGCCGGCCGGTTTTTAATGAGTACGACTCGCCCGGTCGAACTAGAATGCCGCCGTAAGCTGGCCATAAGCCCGACACGATGCGGAAAAGAGAACTCTTGCCGCAACCGTTGGGTCCGGTGATGATTGTGTGGTCGCCCGGTCGAATCTGTAAATTTCAATCGACAATTGTTAGCTTGAATAATTTGTTTATTAAATTAAATAAAGTTTTCGAAACGCACATCGAGTGTTAATCTAGATACTATAACTTCGCAATTAGGCGTAACAATTGGCACGTCGACTAAACTTATACTTCCGTCTTCACTGTCTCGTACAGTTCCTAAAAGTGCATTAACAAAATGATTAAAGTGTCTAATTAAAAAAGAACGTGATATATTTACGAAAAAAAAATTGCGCCAACCTTTAATTATAGGCAATCCATCCTTGAATTCGAGATTTTGACTTCCCACGGTTGTGCCATTAGGCGTTCTGGTTTGGCAAGTTGTTACAACACTTCTGCGGTACTTGCAACTTTGAGCATCTTTAAATACGTCTAACATTTCACTGACTCGGGCAACGTAACCAGCGAGCGCAACGATTTCCTAGAACAAATTGAGAGTTCAATTAACGTTTGCGTAATTTCAAAAAAACTACTTTTTTTTTCGCAAAACATAAAGGAAAATTTACTTTGTAGGAAGACATCAATCTCTCCACGGCATCTGCGCCGGAAGTCAGAAGATGTTTCGATGTTGTTAAATATCTTGTTCTCTCACTCACTCCACCTAACAACAAAACATGAATCGTAAAACTGTTTTCGAGGAATGCACATTATTCACACGCAAGCGGAATACACACCATCTCCGTCATTACTCTTAGACTGTAAAACGCCATTTGTGGAGGCCAATAAAGGTAAGGCAATTACTACAAGTCCAGTACCAGACCAGACGTACTTCATTAAAAACTGCTCCAACATGACATATCCCAACTTGAGAGCCAAAATCTTCCTTAAATGCATTGTCAGTTGCTTGTATGCTCTTGTCAAATATCTCTGTTCTGCTTTATGGCCTCCATAGAAAGCAATTTCTTCTGCATGAGCACTTATTCTGGCATGGGCCTCTCTTAATCTGCCCTTTCGCGAAGCTTCCTCAGCAACTAAATGGCCAAAACGAGGAGAGGCCAATCGTAGAATTTGTCCAGTGAGTGCAATCACAACAACTGACAGCAGAGGACCTTGAAAAAATATCTTGCATTACTAATTATTCCAATGAAAAGGATAAATGATGCATTTTCAAACTAAATCGGAGTAATGAAAGTTGTTGACATTAATTTGAAAATGTGGAATTCAGAGCTTTGTTAGCATGCAATGTAATAATAAGGCAGACACTCATTATCTTGTCAGTGGCATTATCTCAAATGATAACAATTTTTTGTCATCCACTGACATAGTCATTACTAAGGACATCAACTTTATTTTTACAAGAGGAAAATGCAGTACAGCAGTACTCAATTTATGTAACAAGGCATCCAACGGATAAACAACACTTGTTAAAAAAATTGATAAAAACGGACAAGCTAGCAGTCCACTGGAATGTATTTTATCAGTGAATTGAGTGATAAGACAAATCTCTAGACTGGTATTTCGAAACCATTGCCAAGACTGATAAGCCCAAGAGCAAAATAGCCTTTGTTCTTATTGTTACACAAGATAAAGGTTTGTATGTGATTACCAGGAATAGTTTTAGCTCCCATGCGATGAGAAAAGGATATGAGAGCGATGCCAACCAGTGCGCAGTCCAGAAGTGGCTTAGTTAGGCTTGAATAGAGGTGTGCCACAGAGCCAGCAAGCTCTGATAGGTCATCGGTCAGTCTTTGTTCAGGTCCACCAAGGCGAGTGTCCAGCGCGGAGACCCTGTAGTAAGTCTGCTGGTTGAAGTACATGTTGTAGGCATAATTCACCAGACGTTCCCTGCACAAAGAGAAAACACCAGTGGATTCTCATAGCTTGTCAGCAGCCTTAGTCACCGCATAATAGAAGATAAGCATCGTAGTGAGTCTCTCACAGTTGCACACAATGCAGTAGTAGTACCTGAAACTCAGGGCCAAACGACCTTCCAGATATCTAATGGCCGAGTTGACAAATGTGGCAGGGAAGGCCACAGCCAACCACCTGGTCAACATCCAAAAGAATCCCCAGACGTCCCTGAGCACTATCCTCTTGACGATTTGGCCTTCGAGCGTCGCTACGTACACGGACAAGAAGGTCCTGGCGAGAAGCGTGAAAGTCGCGCACGTCAGTAGTCCAGCCTCCTTGGTCCTCCATCCGGGAATCATGATTCTCAGCAGCATCAACAGCTGCTTGACGAACTGCTTGTCGAGTCCTAAAGCGGCGAGTTTCTTGTCCTTGGCCTCGTCCCTCGTCTCTTGGGCCTTCTTCTTCTTGACATTGTTGTTGTTGTTCTGCACTTTGCTGACAGCAGCAGCAGCAGCAGCAGCGGCGGCGGCGGCAGTAGCGTTGGCGGCATTGTCGGGCCCTTTGACCTGAGCGAGGCAGACCTTGGCGGAGGCGGCGAGGTAGGGGTAGCCGACTTTGAGTAAATAGAGCGCGGTGACTGCGCCGACGACACCCTTGGTCAACTGTTCCTGACGGATGTTGTACTTGCTGGAAGTGCGGTCGATGAGCTTTGACAGCACCGAGGTCATGTTGCTGCTGTTGTTGTTGTCAATCGCTGCTCCTCACTCGCCATCCACTTTGCGAATCAGCGATAATTAACCTAGTACAAGATACGACTGCGCCCGCGGATGGTCAGTCGCATTATCCGCAATGCGGGATCGGGAGCACGCGCACTAGTAAGGTACGCACACTGCGCGAGCGCGGCGGCGACTGCTATATACAACCAGTTGTTCACTGCTCATTGCTATTGAGAACTCGCGGAGCAGCAGCGCTCTCTCCCACTTCTCTCTTTCTCTCTCTTATTCGTTCGAGAGCAGCAGCAGCAGCTCGCAACGACGATCCGCGATTAAAGTAGCGGAATCTACCAGCTCTCCGAACCGAATATATGTATATATATTGCATCTCTCTTCTGCGCGTTCAGCGCTGCTTCGCAGCTTTCTAAACGATAGCCGACGTTGATGCAACCGAACGGACAATGCAGCTGCTGCTGCACGTGAAAGGATCCATTCGGCGCACGGGGAAAGCTTCGACGGCCCCGCGGGAAAGTAAGAGTTTAACGATCTGCTGCTCATGCTGCTGCTGCTGCTGCCTGGATTATATCTTCTCTTGCTCGAAAATTTTTCATACGAGCAACGAGTAACGACGGACTTTCTCAGCACTCTTTCCCTTTTATATGTTACGCGAAAACGGAACCTGTTCCAAAGCGGGTTGCTAAATGACTCTGCGTGATAGGTCGAAACTTGTGATGCTTTCCTTTTCCAAATATTTTTTATTCACAAATCTTATAATAGTGTATTTACACTTTTTTTTTGTCGATATAGCGAATTGTCAGTTGTTACATTGATATCGCGCTCTTATCTCTCTATACAAAATTTACATGGCGCGCGCGCGCATACACACACACGCACACACATACACGTTATATAGAGGCGGCCTTCGCGGACAAGCGCATATACGAAGGAAATTGCGCAGGATAATAAACGTGTATGTCACTCTCTGTGCACGCCGAAGGCGGCTCTCTTTCGCAATACATTTATATATATATACATACAAGTGTGTGTGCGCGAGCGCGTGTGTATGTGTTATAATGGGCGAACGCGCGAGGATTTCGATCGATGCCCCTTTTGCGAGCGCGCGCTGGTTTTATCTCTCGCTTGCATCTCTTTACTCTGTCTCTTTTCAACGTTAACAGAATAGACATCGTTTACTTCCGCGTAGAGGCGCTCGTCCGTGTTGTATATCTCTTCTTCTTTTTTTTTTTTATTATTCAGCAGTGAAACGATGCTTCTGGAACGTATCACGAAGAGGCGTCGATATAACAATAATATAATGCGCCACGTCAACCGTTGATCCATTTTTTTTTCTTCCTTTCTTTCTTCGATCGAGTTACCAGCACTCGGATCGTCGTCGTCGTTGTAATTTTTTAAAATCTATTTATATTATGTACATGTATCTAAGGCACTCCAACAATACAAAAGAAAAGAAGAGAGAAAGTTAAATATTTTTTTTTAAGATATAGGATTGGGTAATCGATGAGTGGCTGGATGCAACGCTTCGAGAATTCGCGGATGCTGCTGCTGCTGGTGTTGCTGCCGCTTGAAGAAGTCACCGTTGATAGTGGTCGGGACGACGTCATCGGACTGCACCCAACCGCCGATTATTCGAGGCGGAGTCGATGCACCGTTCAACGTGCCGAGAGAACCCAGTTGAAATGGCTGTTGTATTATTATGCTTGGCTGGTTCATCATCGGTATCGGTTGCAATTCTTCCGACGAGCTGCCCGATTTACTCAAACGACCCGCTGTGTCTGTGGAATTGAAGAGGTGTTTAATTAGTTTGCGCGTTATGGTGCATAACGAGAAGAGCGATCTTTTTCGGAGTAAATTGAGCAATTTGCGAGAAAACAGACGTGTATAATAAACGCGAAGCTGCAGCTGTCATTTGCGAGACCGTTTAGGATGCATTTTCCAATTATAATTTTCATTACAATGCGCAACCGTTGACGAGTTGGAAAACAATGTGAGTCGCTCGGCGCGGCGCGGCAGCGATAAATTTCGTTTGGAAGCTTATTAAATGACGTGTCGATCGTTTTGCTACTTGACAGCTTTTATACTCTGTGTGTGTGTGTGTGTGACTTTGAAAACTTTTTTTTTTTCAACTCGCGCGAGAGTTTAAAGTGTATGTGACTTCATAGTGTTTGGAGCTAATCGCACAAACACACGTATCGTCGGAGCGCAAGTGAGAGGAATAAAAAAAAAAGTAGTACGAACTTGCTGATTTAATCACACAAGGTTTTAATCGCGCGCGCGCGCAACGATTTTTCATGTCAATTAACTGCCGTGCGCCTTGCTTGCTTCTTTTTTTTTCTTTTTCGGGCATTATAAATTGAAAGATATTTGCATATTACCTAGTTTTTTTTTTAATTTTATTATGCGCGAGGTGACATAAGCTTGAAATAGTTTTTGCATGACTAACAAACTGTCAAAAGTGTCAAAGTTTTATACAGTTGAAACATAAATTTTCGCGTCTTTCAATTCGAATCAAGTATAATTCATTTTTATCGAATTGACGAAGAGAGAAAAAAAATTGGCAATCAAACTTTATAAAAACATTATGCAAGCGTATTCGTCTGCTATGATTAAATCCCGCGCAACTATATATCTACATACATATGTATACGACGGCGGTGATCGAATCTTCTCGCAAAAGAGTTTCGAAATTCCGTATGCGTTGGATCAGATCCGACGTTTTTGCACCATATACCGTTTTAAGTCCTTCGCAAATTTTTTAAAAATTTAAGAGATCCCGTTGGTACACACGATACCTCGGTCATATATATAAAAAAAATGTTATGAATTATGAATCGAAGAAAAAAAATCAGAAGGTAGCATCGCAAGCCGTCGTAGGCCAGTTAATATAAATCAAGGTCGCGCACGAGTTCGTCGATATACTTTATATACTCGTACAAATAACTGTGAACCTCGCTCGAACGAATGTCGGATGATGATAACACCGAGTGAATGGGAGCTTCGTGCTTGTGTGTTCTCTTTACTTTTTTTTTGTGTTTAATTCGACGCGTTGCATTTGCACGAGCATCGAGGCTTCGAGTAATTATTAACGGGACTTTCCAGTAATGCGATCTACTCGCTGAGAATTTTAATAACTCGAGATCCTTTTTTTTTTAATTTTTCATCTCGTTTCCTTCTGAATTACGTTATTAATTGCGTCAAATAAAATCTGCATTGATAATTTTCACGAGAGTTGGTAACTCATATATCCAAGCGTCATACGACTCGTAATTTATTATTTATGAACAATTTAGGAGAGAAAAAAGTCGCAGCGAATAATTAATAATCGTCAGAGACATATAACGACAAAAGACGATCTCCGTGAAATCCATCTGCTGCGAGTGTCAAAAGCATAGTCATCGAAATTAATCATTCGCGCGCGCTCCTATAAATAGTCTCAAGCAAAACATAATACCCGATACAAATTTTCCTTATCCCTCAATCTCAATTTTTCCTCGCCTATATTTCAACCGGAAAAAAAGAAAAGTCGATCAACTTCAACGGCAACACGAAGGCCAAGTGTGTGACACACAGTGTTGTACGAAAAAAAAGTAGACAAGAGTGTAAAAGCAAATATCGGACTGTTTGTCCGTTGGAGTTATCGAGTGTGTGTGGATGAAGAGCGCATCAACACTTTTGCCTCTCTTTACTCGCGATTATTAGCATATTATATAGAAGTCTATACTATTGCATCGAGCTGAATCACACTGTTCGCGCGTTGCATAAACATGAGCAAACGTAATGGAAATTCGCGTGTCAATAATAAATGCAATTTGTAGATCGGCCTGTAGCAACGACACTTTCCTCGTCTGGTTGAACGACATTATTCTCTCGAATTAACCACGATTCCATTATTCATTATCGTCGTTTTATTACACGCGATTCTCAAGATTACTTTTTTTTTGCGATGAAAGTTATTGGCGAGACCCAATGACGTCAGGTCGTATATAATAATGTTTTTTTTTTTCATTCTCGCACCACTTGAGATCTTGTCCCCTCACTTTGCAAGTCGAGTAAAACATTAAATTGATTGCCGCGCTAATTATATATTTCATTCTCGGCTGTTCTTAAGCGAGATAGACTTGTAAAGCGTATAAATCAGACATGTTAAAATTCAATTTCCCTATTCTACGTCGCGTCGTACATATAATAATAGCGGGAATTAGGCAACCGTGCAGTACATTCTATAAAAGATTAAGACTTTTATCGGACTATTACGAAGCGACGAGTGTTTTGTTCCGATGGGTTCGAGAGATAAAAACACGCGCTACACTCACCGAAAGATTTGGCCTCCCTGACGCGCTGAAGAATCTTGTCGATGCGGTTCCTCTTGAAATACACGTCGGCAATGTTGGTCTCACGCTCCTCGGCCGCGCTCTCCTCGTCCAAACTGCCGTCGTTGCTGCCACTGGTGGTCAGTCCGTTATTGTTGTTCAGGTCGGCTTTTGGCTCGGCCGGTGGTGGTGTTTTCAACGTCGCCGCCGGTGGCAACGGTATGCGCGATGAATTCGACGAGATGTCGGGTAGCCGCCAGCGGCCGAGCTCCGTACACCAGGACGCCGCTGCCCTGATCGTCGCGATGTCGCGCAAAGGGCAACCTGGTCGTAGATGCGGTATCATCGCCTCGCATATCTGCTGGGTCAACAGTTCGCGACGCAGCAGCTCGTGACGCTCTTCGTCCCACGATGCCTGTTGGACAAGCAAACATGCGTGTTGTAGACAACTTTTTTCGTTTGTCATGTTTCGATTCGTGACGAAAGTGAGAGGATGATTGCGCTCCAAACATTTTCTGCTGACGCGCGCTTCGACGAGTACCCGTAACGAGTGTTTTTTTTTTCCTTTTCTCTTTTACTTTATGTAAGATATTTTCACTTTTTCGACGATACAATCGTAATCCATAGAAGAAAAAAAACAGATTACAGCGAGAACGAGGATTTTCCTCAGGAATATTTTGCGTGCGTGCGATTTTGGCAAATGTATATAAAGTTGTTCTGGGTAAATCCGCGAGCGAACTATTTGCAGGGCTAAACCGTGTGCTCGAGTATACCAGTTTATCACGGGTTAATCCCCGAGGAGAGAATACGAGCATAATATTTATTTTGAAAATAATTATTCAACCTCGCTCGAAACGAAGAATAATAAATTTCGAAAAACCTCACGTGTACTGTAATAAAAATCAATTTTCCTCTTTTTCTTTGCAGAATAAACGTGTCGCGCAATCATCGCACTCGATGACTATCAAAACAGCTCGACAAAAAAAAAAAGAAGAAACATTCATCTCGCGCGCGCACCTGCATATCAGTGACTTCGGCCTCGAGTTGTTTGGCTTTCTTAGCCATCTTTTTGAGCGCATCCTCGGTGGACTTGAGTTGTCCGTAGACTTCGAAAGCGCAGCCAGTGCCCTCCTGACTACTCTTCTCCAGAGCTTCCGCCAATGCTTGCAATCTTTTTCTCCTTCGTTCGCGTCGTCGGCGAATCTCTACATCACCTAATGCTTCACCGCCGATCGTCAATCTTTCCAATCGCCTGAGGACTTCCTGTTTGGCAGCTTCGCGTTTTCGCTGTCGACGGTCGATGCGCTCGGGATCGACTATCTCCTCGTTGATGGTTTTCGATGGCGACGAGTCTATCACCAGTACTGCAAGTTATGGAATCTGATTAGCTCTTTTTTTTTCATTATTGCGTCGTTTTATCGTTGTTTTGAATATATCGATAAAAAAACAACATTATTACTGTTCAGCTATAGTCTACTAAAATAAATAATGATATTATATATAAATACAAAATAAACAGTTATGTACTCGTAACTGTCAGTTTATCGATTAAAAAAAGAAGAAGAGAGAGAGAGAGAATTTGTACAGTATGTACACGAGTGAGTAGACAGAATAAACGTGCGATCAATAATTAAGTGAATAATTGAGAATAACGACAGGCACACACACACTCTAAATTCCTCGGACTGAAAGTTCAATCCATTGGACTGAACTCTCAGCCCAAAGATCGGTTGAAACGTATAAATAATAATATTTATATATCGACATGTCGAGCATCTGTCATTCAGTCCAATGGAGTGAATACTTTCGAGTCCAAATATTTCAGTAAAGTGTCTTTAAACGACGAGAGGAGATTTGCTTACAAAAAAACACACATTTGCATATCAGGTTTTATCCAGCTGCGTGTTTCTGATGTGGTTGTATTATTTTGTTGTTGTTGTTCGTTCGGTATAATCTGGATTTGAAGCTGCGCGTCGAGTTATTCGGTCGAGTTGTTGATTGCACCCACGAGACGTTTATATATCGGAGAGATAGAGGATTACCTAGGGCGGTGCACTAGAGTAATGTTTGCTCGCGAGTGCAAAGTTTGAACGTCAGGTGAGCGCTCCGGGCGGTGCTAAGTCGAGCGACAGATCCAAGTGCACCAGATCCCCGAACACCATGTCCGGCTGGCTGTTGTGATGCTGCAATTGCTGCTGCTGGCGACGCTGCCTCAGCAGCTCTGCGCTTTGCACCAAGTCGCCGAAGATCGTGTCTGGTGTGTGCGGTACTGCAAGTTTGCCCCCAGAGTCAATTTTTTTTTTCAGCCTTCATCTCAGATGTCACTTTCGTTTTTTTTTTTTTAATTTTATTTTTGCTTTGTTTGTCGCATGGTGCTGTTTTATGGTTGTTTTGTTTATTTTCGTTTTGCTAAAGGAAGTCTCGCGTGTGATTTTTCAAATTTTTAATGGATTTTTTCGACTACAAATCAGTAAGCGGAAAAGTTACGCTGCAATTTGTTGAACTGCGGCAATTACATTAAGCTTTATGCAATTTTCTCTGGCGAACAACTGGAATCGACTTTAATCCACATTTTTTTTTGTCATCTGCGAAACATTATACGACAGCGATAAAATGATTTTTTTACGCATAACCATGTATTTTACACTTTTCTTAGCACGCTATGCACTTGACCTTGGTGCTTTTATACATATATTTCACATTATATGAACTTTGATCGTGAATACTCGGCTGCACCAGAGTACATTACCAATCGCGTATGTGTTGTTCCGTGTAGATTTTGCATTAAGTGTTGTTGAATAAAACAAAGATGTAATTCAAGTCGCTCTCGACCAATGCAAATGGCTTTTTTTTTTGTTTTTCAACCGATCCTTGAAGCAGGCAAATTAAATTCACCCGCACAGCCCAAGGAACACAGAGAGAAGGAGAGAGAGAGAGAGAGAGAGATAGAGAAACAAAGTGAACCTTTCATAAAAAATGAATTCCTACCATTAGTCCCGCCGCTCTGATACTGATTCTTCAAAGTTTCCACTTCCTCCTGCAACCTTTGCGCCGCCGAATTGGAATTCTCGCATTCTCGCCTCAACTTTTCCATCTCGTCGCCGTCGAAACCGCTGGAATCGCGACTGCTCTCGCTCGACTCCAGCAGCTTTCGCAGCCTCTGCAGCTCGATTTGATACTGTCGCAGCAGAGCATCCTTGGGATCCTCGTTGACGATGGGCTTGTTTTTGATACACCTAGCGCGCGCCGCGTAACGCAAGGTGCTCAAGGTCTCCTCGGCGTCCACGTCGCTCGGACTCACGCACGCTATCATCAGCGTGCGAGCGTTGCCGCCCAAACTGTCCCTCAGTAGCCTCGTTAATTTGCTGTCCCTGCAAGGTCAAAGTAATTATCGCTGATGAGTTTCATCGATTACTTTTACTGCCACTTGCATACGTATAAGTCTCTTGATTGCAGTCAATATCAACAGGAAAGAATTATAAAATATATGACGATATCCTTAAAAAAACATACTTTTCTGGGGTCTAGAATGGAAAAATTTTTTTTTAATGCTAAGGCTTTCGGACCTTTTTCCTCTTCTTTTTCAAGCTATATAGTGTCGGAAAATTCTCGTGAACATTGGAAAAGTCCTCGGGAACTATATTTTTTCAGCATTTTTCCCATTTTCATAACAAACTAAAAATGAAATTATTTTGCATTTTTTTTGACAACTTGTCACCGGATAATTATTTTTGAATGAAACTTTTTTCTACGTAAAGGTCTTCTTTTTTGCTATCA
>JAWWMK010000040.1:15590701-15634144 GCA_035047105.1 Galeopsomyia nigrocyanea
AGTGCGTGCCTCTAATATGAAAATTCGGACAAACGGTGCCGAATTATGGCAGTTTTTTTGTGGAATTGCTCATATATCTGCGCGTTTGGAGCTCGGGTCAGTCGGCTTCAAACATATATGTGAAAAATCGCAACCGGCGAAACCTTTCACAACGGAATTTCCTCTCTCGCGCGGCGCAGCACATATGCTGTGTTATGTTGCAACGTGTAGCAATTTAAGGAAGGTTATAAGTTTGCAAGAGGTATCATTAGGAGAAACTCGAAGGCTTATATACGCTCGGCAGCCCAAATTTTCGAAACACACCAGCTATCTGTTTTTTTTTCTCTCCATCTAATCTATAACGAAGTTCGTTACACTTGGCTTTTTCGCACACGTGTGTGTGTGTCTATATATGTGTTGCTCGCGTCACGATGACAATAAGCGTAAAAGCCGTTCAGGGCCATACACACACGTCGTTCGCTCGCTCGCTCGCGCCTGAGTATCAATTATTAAAAGGGACGTTAATTCAGCGCTTGCGGGTGTACGTCGACGACGACGCTCGATAGATGTATATATACTCTCCCCCTTTTACTTTTTCGAATGCAAATTGGCCGGCGACGCTTACTATGCCTTTCGCCGCCAGCAGCGAGACCAGCGAATATGTGTCGAATCGATATATACCTCCATCGAACACTACTTACTTTACCGACCACACATGCAACCATTGCGATGCTTGAGCTTTGAGTGTATGTATGTATGTATGTGTACACGCGCCGATTGTTGATTTATCGCTAATAATCGATTGCTATCTATACCGAGCTTTTCGTGATTGAACGATCGATTAATTATCAGCTCGTTTTGATGGCGAGACGTCGAATTGCGGTTGATATGTATTATCATCGTGAAAAATCCGAATCTTTCCGTCATTAAATTAGCGAGGTGGAAAAGTTTCGGGAAAAAATGATTGATCTGTAGCTTCGGATTTTTCAGTTTGGATACAGAGTTGTTGGTCGAAATGCACAGATAGAAGTCTCTCGCCTTTTTTTTCTTTCAATTTTTTATGAAAGCTCGCGTTTAATGCCTCTTGATGATTATCTAGTAATATCGATCAGTGCACGCGCGAGCTATTCTTCGCGAAAAAGAAAAAAAAAAACATAATATTACGTGACTTGCTGAAACGACACATTCTTTCGATTATCATTCGAAAGAAATTGACGTAATGCTCGATACAATTCAAGTGAAAAAAAATAAAAAATAAAATAAAATCGTGGAAGGATTACAGAGAATTTTCGTTTCATCGCGATTGCGTTATCGTCACTTTTCCAACGAAAATACCTGTCGATAATTCCACGGCGAGCGATGTACCAAAAAGATTACAGCTAGCGCGAGAAGTCTCGGTTCGAAAGTAGCGCAACGATGTTAACGTATGATCTTGTATCGTGCATTATTGATCAATCGTAATGGACATGGAATAAAGGTTTATTCAAAAACTACTCAATTGTGTCCAATCGCGATTACGAGTCTGTATCAAGTGTCATCAATCTATATTTAGATCGTTATCAATAGGAGCTTGATCGAGCTTCGAAGGTGAAGAATATATATATGTTATCGTCATTGCGGAAAGCAAGTGAAAATATGAACTCGTCAGTTTTTTTCTTTCTTTTTTTTTCGGGAGGTGAAAGTGTTGAAAAACCGGCAATCTCATTGTAAGTTGTTGTACGTTGGGTCGCCTAGGCTACATGAACGCTCGATATATATATATACACATACATATGAGATACTCCAGTGACAACGTCTATCTTCGCATGTGTCGAGCATATACATGCGAGTAGCGCACGTGCACTCTCACGCGGAGTCGCTTATTATTTTTTTATTTTTTTTTATTTTTGGAGGCAAGACTTTTCATTTTTTTTCTCCAACCATAATGCATTAATCACGACAAGAGTTATAGAGAGATGATGTATTTACTACACTCACCCGACATTTCTGCTGCAGCTCTTTGTGGGACATGGGACGGCATCTCACCGCCACTTTCACGGACTCGCTCATCTGGAAAGAAAAAGGCAAAATGCGGGTCAGTGCAATGTATCTCTTATATATAGCACACGTGGCACACTTAAGCCGAATATTCGCCGATGCAAAAGTTTAATAACCCCCCTTTCGTAGTCGTTTGTATGTTTGCTGATGACAACACGAGGCCTTGAACCTGCCGGCTCATCCTTTTTTTTTTCTTTTTCGTCGACCCTCATCGCGCAAACTGTGTAATTAGATGTTTGATTACTACTGTCGCGACGACACGAGTTGAATGAGTGTCGAGTACTGGCTTTGCTATTATTTCTGTGTTTTGTGCTGAGTTGGATTTTTCGGATGATTGTCGTGGTGGAGCGACACTTAATGTATGATTTTTCGACGTGTGTGTATTATATACGTGTCGAATTATGATGAATTGTTCTTGCGAAGAGCTATTACGTGTTTTCGAAATAATATAGCTGTCATGAGATGTCACTGTGATTTCGAGAAAATATACTTCCTTGTAATTTCCGTTGGATTATGGATTTTCAATTTTTTTAAATTATTTATTCTTTGCAAACGTACTTTAAAAGTAATTATATATTTAACTTGCCAAGTGGGTAAATAAAAAAAAAGCTTTCGTAAAAAGAGTTAACTTCGCCAATTCTCCGATAAATACAGTCTTTTTTAAGATTAAAAAAAAAATTAACAACTCGCAACGAGGGATTACTTGCAAAATGAAGTTCGTTAAGTTTGCAGAAAAAAAAACTATTGCATACTACGGAAATAAAAAAAAGGCAACTGAAGAACTTGACGAACAGCATTCAATCGACCAAAAAAAAAACAAAGAGAAGGATATAAGCATCGCTTCATGGAAATCTATGTTTGTATTTAACTGCAAAAAAGCGAAAGTCCCTCCATCATAAAAGAAGACAAAAAAAATACAGACACTGACGAATAAACATTTGAGTCTCGAACGTGCAGTTGACGCGTTTAACGTTCGAGAACTCGGAGAAAACACTCATTAAAATGCATGAGAAATAACAACAGCCCGCTCGAGCTCACGCGCGAGAAAGAAAATTGTGCAATAAAGGCAAACGATGAATTATTAAAAAAAAAAAGAAAATAATGAACGATGTGACGGCGTCGTCGTATGTAATATACGCAAATCAAAGTAAAACAAACAAGTATATAGTCGCGCGCAACCGACGTTGTTATTAATTGATTTTTCCCTGCGTACTTTCTAGAGCCTTTTGTCGCGAACAAATATTATTTGACGGTGTAATTAATCGATTTTCGTTCTCGGAAAGAAAGAAAAATTCTACGGAGGGTAAAATGTGTACGTGGGGATATATATATATAGGTCAAGCCGCGCGTTTCCGTTTGATTTGAGGAACTCGATAAAACCGACCAACTGACCGACTACCTGTCCCTTGACTGGATTTGACCTACACTTTCAATATGATTCCAAGCAGCAACAAGGGCGCGCACGCAATGCCAATCTCTCTCTCACTCAACGGCACGCGCCAAGCGCCACGACACGTTACGGTGGGCTTATTATTTTTACACGCGCTTCGAGAGAGAGAGAGAGCAAGAGCTTTCGTTCTACTTTTCTCACGATCGCCCCGAACTGATTCGACCAACCCCCGTGAAGTTGACTTTACCCGCGAGAACTTGGTTTGCCACTAATGAGATCTCACGTGGTGATACTCTATTTGCGGGCTGGGAAATGAGATCGTTATGTGGTTTTTGTTGAGTTGTATCGTTTGAACAAACGTTATTTCCGATGCCGATTTTTCGACTGCAAAGCTCTAAGTCAGTAATCAAATATTCAACCACGGAAGTTTCAAAGTTTCTACTATAATTTTCGATGCAAGTCAAACATAGTCGCTGCTCGCTATTATTACGTAAAACTTGCAAGTTTTGAACCTGCGTCGAGTCATATACACACACAGCCAAGAAAGAAGAAAAAAACAGTATCTTGGAAAACCGATAAAAACCGTCATTGCGCTCGTAAAACTAAACGACTCATACTTCATTTTTTTTTTGTTTTCTCGAAATGAACAAGCGCGAAAAATGACAAACCATCGCGAGCGTAATAAAAAGAAAAAGACTCGAGCCGAACATCGTTCGATAGATAACAAAGTTTCAATTGATTTCTATTCGAGCGCGTCGTTCCGCGCGCGGCTATTTATAAAAGCCCTCCTCGTTCGGACTATAGGCATCGCAGACACAGTCAATTTAGCAATTGCAACCCTCCTCTCACATGCAAATCGAAAGAAAGCACAGGTAGTTTATGTAGGGTTATAAAGCGAAAAAAAAAATTTTTCAACAGACAAAGGTGAATTTATAACGGTACTCACCTGGTCGGGTAGCGTCTGACGCGCAGCTCGGCATCGAAGAGTTTACGATGTGGTCGGCACGCCGACGATACTTGCACTGCCGCCGCGGGCTCGCGCGGGGTTGTAATGAAAAAAAAACGTGAAAAAAAAGCTGACCTGCGCCCTGCTCTGGCGATTTCCATCTATCTCACCCTCTAACGTACTGCGCTACCAATACCAACCACCGAGGCGGGCTTTCGTCCGGCAAACAGTGTATCGTAGCGACGTCTGTTGGCGAACGTGAGAAGTGTCTTGTGGTTCGATCGTGTGTGTGGTGTGTGCTTGTGGTGTATGAATTTTTTTCGATGAAATTTTCGGCTTTGTTTTCGTGAGAGATGGCTTACAATTTGAAAGACGAGGATGAAGTTAGACTTTATTTGAAGAATTTGTATATCGAGTATCAGTTTGGTTGTTACGGTGAGAAGAAACCGGAAGGTTAGTGCGATACTACCATTGACATAACCTTTTTTAAAGATTTTTTAAAGAGTTTTTGTTTGTTTTCACAGTTTGTCATCTACTGGGCGATTACTACGAGGCAATGAAAAGAGATTTCGAAAAGGCTGCAAATTTGTATCAGAACAATTGCGACAGTTTACAGTACGGGCGGAGTTGCGCCAAGTTTGGCGGATGGAGTCTTGTTGGTAAGTCAGAATTCTGGTTAATTAAACCTTTGCAATTTCTCGCGCAATGCTCTGTTTTGATGAGATGTCGCTAGCTGCTGGAAACGTTCCAATTTCGAAATTGGACTTGCGATAATTTTTTTTTTTATTTTATCGAAATTACGCGCAATATCATTTATACGGTGAATCACATATTTATTCGAGAAGTAAAGAATGAAAAATGTATGAATTTAATTACATATATCAGCTGAGTGATTATGTCTATTAATTTTTGTTTTTGTTTAATATCGGGCGTCTCATTTCTTGGGAAAAACATTTTTTCAAGATATGTATACTATTGCTAATATATACTCAATTGCAGATTACTATAATACGCAGATCGATGATAACGAACGGAAATATAAATATGCAACGTTGTCGTCTTTTCGTGATAAAATTAAATTCGGTGACGTCATGTAATCTCATAATTAATTAGTCGCGATAGACGTGGATTCTTTTAAATAAATAACTTTAATCTTTTGACGTTTGTCATGTGGAAAAAAAAAAAGATTCAGCTTTCTCGATTTGTAATCCACGAATTAGTGAACGAGAGATATGGTGAGTCAAATGCACGTGTTGAATGATGCCAAGAACAATACGCGCCGACATCGAGATTTTCAAAGTCTAAATTTGGTACTGTAATTATTTTGAAAAGCAAAAAGCGTTTCCTTCGAATATCACAAAAAATGCTAATACCTTCACGTTTTCTTCCGTAACGCGTAGTTAATAATTTTGAAAAAGTATATTACAATGCGGAAAAATGTGTGACTTGTCACGAATCGAACGATAACTCAATGCTTACGTTAAAGTCGTTGTTTTTAATAAAAAAAAATTTTTTTTTTCTCAATTGCAGGCAAAGGCTGCACGCTAGACCTAGAAAAAGGCTACAGTTACCTAAAAAAATCATGCGACCTTGACGACGAAGTCGGTTGTACGAACGCTGGCATCGTCGGTCTATCCAGACCCGAACTTCACACAGAAGACCGAACGGGAGTGATGAAACAGGCCATTAAAATGCTGGAAAAGGGTTGTAACGAAAAACGTCAAGAGCGCGCGTGTTCATTTTTGTCGGGCATGTATAATCGAGGTATTGAAGGTGTCGTCGAGGCGAATCTCGTGCAGACTTACAATTACGCGCTGAAGGCCTGCGAGTTTGGCAATTATCACGCGTGTAACCACGTCTCGAAGTTGCACACCACGGGCGAAGGCGCACAGAAGAACAGTGAATTGGCGGAAGTATTCAGGAAAAGAGCGGCAGAGCTCGAGAAGGAGATCAAACAGCCGACTCCCACGTTGAAGTTCGGACAGGGAATTGAAACCTGAGGGGGAGGATGTGTACTATTATTGTAATATACGTATTTGTTATATGATATAGACTGTTTGATATGAAATGTTTATGCTTTGTATTTATTATCCTCGAATTTTCGAAAGTCTGCGTTTTTATTCATTTTTTTGCAATTCTTTGAAACACACGGTCAGACTATATAATAGCAATAAGTCGACACGTGAAATACAATAAATTTCAAATGATACAAAACCTTGACCATTAATTCATATAATTCAATCATAAGCACGTCGTAAAAATATCAAGTTTCATTTAGTTTCTCCATATTTTTCTTTTGAGTTATTGCTCTTTGAAGGAAAAAAAATTAAACGTCTGTCTAGTCTGACTGAGCAAGTCTCGTTCACAAGAAGCTGTTAAAAAAAAGGTGCAGTATTTTTATCTGCCGTCCAATATACAAGCAACAACAGAAAAACATACACATTTCGCGTAGAAGGATAACAACATACAGCGCGTTGCAAAACCTGCATAAATTACATCGCGAAACCTTTCACTTTTTACAAAACTCGCGTTTGCCGCGCGCGCGCTTCATCAAATTATCCCCAAAAGTTTCGTCCAATCGATCAATCCTCCAAACGATCAGTTGAACTCTCTAATAATATGAGATTGTCAACGGCTCATTAGAAACAAGCTACCACACATAAAAAGAAACTTTCGAAAAACCTTCTTTATTATAGCTCTCACTTTTTATTTTAACGGTTTGAATGAAGAGAGGAAGAAGAGAGTGTCGCGCTGCTGTGGTTTTGCCCCTCCCATCCAATATTACATATAAGATATACCCCTACCGCGATCCGTAACATACGCACTCTACAACACGGTGTGTGTATATGGCTTTGGACTTTCAATCGGCGATCATTCAATTCCTAGCCAGCCACTCGTAAGGACGTTGATATACCATGGCTCCTCGTCACGTTGCCTTCGCCGCTCTTGTCGCCGCTTGCTGCATCTATTATGTAAATATAACTTGTTTTCCTCCTTTTTTTATTCGATTCATTTCACTTCTACGCATTTTTGTTCGACCAATCGTCCAAATTTTATCGCGTAAAGTAGGCTGGATGATGAATTTTTCTCAATTAAATAACGATTTGTTTACACGATTGTTTCGAATAATTGACTTATAAATTAATCATGTACATTTAGGTTGCTGGGCAGCAAAAGAATATTGTGAATGTTGACGTTTACTACGAGTCTCTCTGCCCGGACAGTATTTACTTCATCACGAAGGAGCTGGGTCCGATCTACGATCAATTGAAGAACGTTTTGAAAGTCAACCTTTATCCCTTCGGTAAATCCACGGTAAGTGCACAAACTTGCGAAAAAAACAATTTGTCTTGACTTCATTTTTGTGTGGATCCAAAAAAATGTTTTATTACCTCAGTTGCGTTTCATACGACAATAGAACATTGTTTAGATCATCCGCTTGATGCAAATTAAATCACGATCTCGCGTTGCTTCAATTAAAAATTTCAATTATTCAATTCTATTATACGCAAACGACAATTATTACGACGAAACTACTGACTTCCAGTGGGTTGGAGGTACTAAAAACGAGACAGTCGAGTTCACCTGCCATCACGGAGCCAAGGAGTGTGAAGGCAACATAGCTCAGGCATGTGCCTTTGAGGAAATTAAAAAATCGCTCGCACCTGAGCTTCAGCAGGACAAACAAGTCCGAGTGGCTTATTGCGTCATGAACAACCGCGGTTTCGCCGAGAATGTACCTGTGGTAAGTTTCATTTTCTTTACGCTTCAATCATATGAAGTTTGAATATTGTCGTAAACGGATACCGACAATTTTCTCTGTATGGGTTCTTTCTTGGGAAATAATAATTTACATTGTTCGCCACTTCCGCTTGTACTTAGCTTCGTCCTTGAAATAAAAGTCAATTCTGTGCGTAGAATAATCAGTTTATGAAAATTCCTTTGTGCTTGGGTATTTCAAATAATGACGCAAAATTCACCTGTGTAAATTTATTATTGATGAAGATCGATTTAATTTAGCACACATTTTGTTACCTTTTGAAAAAAATTTTCATTTGTTGCTCACAGCTGTGTCATTGTAACGATCGAATTATTATGATAATGTAGACACTTTAAATTGAAAGAAAATGATAAAATCTCATTTAATGGGCTATTCATAACATTGTATGCAGTAGTTTTAATTATGCTGAATCTTAAAAAAGCATATATCATTCTTTAAATTTATAGCTTATTTAAATTTGAACAAAAATTAACGTAGCATTATGATCATTACCATGAATTTGGAATTAACATGTATCGACTTTTTCTTTTTATATCTTTTATAATAAACAAACAATATCAATCAATCGCGTGACGTCATTAAATGCTTCACGTCATCTTATTCGAAGCTTTTTTGAAATTCGAGGCTTCTTCGAAGATTTTTGTAATCTTACTCGAAACTTTGTTTAAGATTGTTTGATCTTTTTTGAAGCTTCATTGAATATTTTTTAATTTTTTTCAAAGCTTGGTTGAAGATTTTTTAATCTTAATCGAAGCTTCGTTCAAGATGTTTTAAAACTTTTTTGAAGCGTAGTTGAAGATTTTGTAATCTTATTCAAAGCTTTGCTGAAGATTGTTTTTCCAATCTTATTTGAAGCTTTGTCGAAGATTTCTCAATTTTTTTTGAAGCTTCGATGGAAAAATGTTTAAATTTTACTAGCACTGTTTATTGCATTTAGCGCGCATTATATCTTTTTTCAAACTGATAATAACTCACATCTTTTAATTAAAACTATAATAAACTAAAAAACATTAACCAATCGCGTGACGTGTATAAATGCTTCACAACATTCTGCCACTGATTTTTTTAAAAGGGAACTTTCAAATTATAATTACTATATCAAGATATTCAAGCCAATTGTTTTATTATTTTAGTGCGCCGAGAAAAACGGCTTGAGCAAAGAGTCAATCGAGCGCATCAAAACTTGCAGCAAAACCAATCAAGGCAACGAGCTTCTTATTGCCAACGGCGAAAAAACCAAAGCTTTCGAATCGCCACTCAAGAACGTACCCGCTATTGTTATCAACGGAGTGAGTATTCTTTTTTCTCGACTCGGCGATTTGTAGTGTAGTTTCTTTCATTAATATCACCTTTATCTACAGATAAAGACACAGGAAGCCACCAAGAACTTCACCAACGTGATCTGCGAGCACGTCCCCAAGAACGAGCATCCGGAGATTTGCACGCGTATTTAAACGAAGTTTTATATTTTATGACCACTTGATAATTGCGGATATTATACAAATGTCGAAAGTTCATCGTGATTATTTTGACAAAAAAGCATGATATATATTTCATTAAATGTTTGCAATTGCACTTTTAAAAAAAGAAGCGGTACCATTATATTTTTTCCTCTTTTTACACTATCTACGATTTAAAATCATTGTCCATTTCAACAAATTATTATTTTGAATTCATTAATGTAATCCACGCACTTAAGTGACGCTAGCACGTGATGTCTTGTTTGAGAGATTATAAATTAGGAGAAAAAAAGGAATCTCCTTACCAAATCACCTTGTTTCATATATTTTAAGTACACTTATTTCTTCTCTATTACGTATAATTGAAGGAATTTTGTTACGTTTAGTAGATTTATCAAAAAGCAAATAAATTGACTTGGCAATGCTAAAGAATATTGAATTATGTAAAAAGTGAAATTGAAAGTAATGCGCATTTTTTTTATTGGAAAATTTGAACAGCATATGTTTAATTACAAGAATGAACAGTCAGATTGATATTGAGTAATGATTTTTTATTTCTGAGAAACAAGTCGGGTATAACAAGATTGATAATGAGATTTCCCATCACTAAAATAAATGGACAGGTTATTTCTACACTTTCAAAATATTTATTATAATAATGTTATTTCAACAAGTTGAGCGCGGCGGATTTCGGGTCCTATTCAATTTACATATGAACACGAACCCGCATGAACCTTATTGGATATAACGTATAACGCTCAAAGTGTTAAAGTGGGTAAGCTAGCTTAATAATGAATGTAAAAATGGAACAAGTACTATTTATAGCTCGAAAGAGATACTAGATTTTTTGTCTGCTCACCTTGACATTTTTTAATGAAAAAATAAAGAATTCTGTAATAAAGATAGTCAAATTGACTTTACTTTGCTGTAAGCCTGTAGGAGAGATCTAAATTTTTCGTTAGATCATGGTTGAAAGATAATTAGAAAACGAAAAGCTGGCCCGAGAAACTATTTGAAACAAAGAAATATCTCAAGTTTCCCGCTTCGTCAGCTCTTCTTTCATGTTTGGCCTGAAATACAGTCATTATTTTATCAAATAACAAATGAAACATTCTACAAACAACGCTAGTATGTGAAAAACAGTCACTTTTATCGAACAACAAATAAAACATTCTGTAAACAACTTTGGTATTTATCCAATAGGCGTGATTCCGGCTTTTTTTGTTTCATTTCAACTCGAATAACCTAATAGACTGTTATCAATAACTTTAAAATTTGAGGCACAAATTAATATCCATGCATGCTCATCAAACAATCGTGTCTGTCGGAAAATTTTTCGTGTGTTTGGGCAGTGGTGTGGGCATATCAAAACACCATTAGTGCTATCGCAAAGCGAAGTTTTTCGACTTAACGAAGATAAATCAAGCGCGAGAGTGACAATTTACACGTCCCCTCTCTCTTTTTCACTCTCTTTCTTTCCTGCAGGCCCCTTCCTTCTCATATATATGTACATACATATATATATCGGAGTGTATAGCGCTCGGACTTTCGATCCCGGAGCGCGCGCTACAACTATACACATCGACCACTCGATTCCCGACGTGACTCTCGTGAAGACGTGTGTTGTGTTTGCACCTTACGTATACCGAACTATGGCTCGTCACTTTGCCGCAATTGCTCTGCTCGCTGCTTTCTGCTGCCTCAATTATGTAAATATACTCGTTTTCTATTCTTATGTTGTTGCTCGATAATTTTCTCTATTTACGACTTGCGAAGAATATTTGAAAAAAATAATTTTTCTTATTCCATTGTAAATACAATTTTGCACGAGAAAAAATTTGTTAATTCTGCAATTTCACACAGGTTGCTGCAGAACAAAATACCGTGGTGAACGTTGACGTCTACTACGAGTCGCTCTGCCCGGACAGTATTTACTTCATCACGCAGGAACTTGCTCCAGCTTACAATGAGTTGAAAAATTTCTTGAAAATCAACCTCGTCCCCTTCGGCAAAGCCTCGGTATGTATATTCACAGAAAAACAAGCGTTTCTATGGTGATTTCTCTTATCTAAAGAAAAGATACAAATCTGGGTCTTTTCTTGTTTGCTTTTTTGATTCCGATCCGTTAGAAAGTCCCAATAGTTTAATCTTCGTGCTTTGAAAATAATATTTAGTTTGTGATTAAAAATCTTTATCTTGCATTGCTGGAATTTAAAATTTTGAAAGATAATTCAATTTTCAATTTGAAAAAAAAATACGAGAATTTTCTTTCCATTATTTGTAAGTGCTAGTAGTAACCGATTATTAGCCATCAAAAGACATATTATCGAACATAATACCTTATCAGTTGGAAAAATTGCCGTAATTTCCACTTCCAAAGAGAGAGAACAACGAGTGGAAAAAAAAGAATACTTGATGTAAATTCAATGAGGTACCAATGCCTCCGATTAACATCTCATTATACAATTCTATTCTCATCGAGCTACAATTAACAAGAAAACCAATGTAATATTTTTTTTGTTCAATCTCTTTTTCACAGTGGATACTTGGTAGCGGACAACAACCAACGGAATTCCAGTGCCAACATGGACCAAACGAGTGCGACGGCAACAAAGCTCAAGCGTGCGCTCTTTATACGATTCAGAAATCGGTGGTTGCCGAGCAGCAGCAACACCAAAGTGTCAATGTCGTCAATTGCGTCATGAGCAGCAGAAATCCCGCTCGAGCTGTACCTCAGGTAAATGCACGCGACATCGTGTTTTTTTTTTCTTCTTTGCAATGAGTTTGGCTTCTTACTGCAACGGATTTACCCAAAGACGCGCGTTTTACTTAACTCCATGTCATTAAACTGGCTCTCTCTCGAGGATTTTGCGCGTCACACGTGTTCTCGTTTCTTACTTTTTTTCCAAGCTTTCACAAAGTCGTCAACTGTAAATTTTTTATTGATGGACTTGTTATTTCGCTCGCAAACGCTCAAAGTTAACTTTTAATCGTGTTCGACAGCTGCCCGTTAATCGCGCCAGGCACACCGAGATAACTATAACGATAAAACACTAGAGAAATTGATGTTTCTCGCGAGTCAACCTCTCATTCCGTACGATCTTATCGGGCGAGTGCTTGTAAGATAAAATTCCTTGCCTATTTTAAAGAAAACGGTATTTTTTTAAAATCAGTAATAACAAATTGACTTTTTATGTTCACAGTGCGCGCAGAAAAATGGAATGAGCCAGAAGTCGATCGATATGATCAACAGTTGCACCAAGAGCGATCTCGGCGATCAGCTTCTGATCAACATGGGTGAACAGACCAAAGCCTTCGAGTCGCGAATCGCCTTCGTCCCGAGTATCGCTATCAATGGGGTAAGTAAATCTATCAATTTTTTTATTTTCATCGTCAAGTTTTATTGAAAAATCATTATAAATGTATAACTTTGATTATACTTGTCGTCACATTATCGTTTACAATTATCATTGTCTGTAGCAAAAAAAAATGCATAAAAAATATAATTTACAATATTTACATTTTTACACCAAGACTTACAATCTACTAGCACAGTTATCTTTAAAAAAAAAAACAATCTCATTGATTCGCAGGTGAAGAATCCGTCGGCATTCAGAAGCTTTACCCGCGTGGTTTGCGACCAGATCCCGCAGAATCAACATCCGGAAATCTGCAGGCACGTTTAGATCTCGAGGCAGGTGCCCTATTATACTCATGCATCCTTTTTCCTCTCAAATACTCACTCGTTTTAACTCGAGTTATTTACAAATGTACAAAACACACGTCGTTGTTTCTTTTTGTTTTGTTACTTTTTTTTAACAGAAAATACCGTTTGTTTCCATTAAAGTCTTGTGATTGTGTTTTTTTCTTACAAAAATCCGACTGCGCCTTTTGTTCTCCTTCCTCTTTTTTTCCATCGTCCGGTTTAAGCGCGAACCAAGGATAACAACAACCTCGCTTCGTATAAAATTACGCCTTTGAATCATCAATTAATGCATTGGACTCATGCTCCGAGTCTGAGCGATTCCTTTTTTTTCTTTGTTCTCGATTGGCAGTGTCTTTGCCCCCAAAAGATTTTCGCGATTTTTCACGATGCTACTCGTTGAGAAATACGGAATCGTCGTAGTTGCCCAGCTCCAAGAATTGCTGCTCAATGTCCGAGCCCAAGTCTTGTAAATCACACATGTCTTCGTCAGCGGCATATCCTGGAAACACATGAATAATTGGAATTTGATTAGTTTGCAATTAAACGCTCGTATAGATCGCTTAAATAGAGATAGACGCTAACAATGTTCAAAAGAAAATAAAAAACAATGACTGACAAATTAACGATCATTTTCCAATTACGAGTTTCCGATCATCATTTAAAAAATAAAAAAATAAAAATTATACCAATCCAAAACGCAATGTAAATTCAGAAAACAAAGTCAAGACTGATTTTTAAAACAATGCTACGCGAATCATCAAGTCCACCTGAATAACGCGTCAAGTTCGCTACGACACATATATGCAGCAGCATGCAACGATTACATAAGTCTTTCTCTCGTAAAACGCGCAAGTACAAAAGAGTATAAAAGACGCGCGGTTATAAAAATGGCTCTCGACGGTGTCGGACGCGTGCAAAGCACGTGGCACGCGCGGCACGTGCACTCTCTCTCTCTCTCTCTCTCGTATGGGGCCAAAAAAGTGTTGAATATTATTTTAAGCTCATCGCGGTGCAATACGTGGGTCTTACACCTCCTCTGAGATTCTCCATCTCGGCATAGAAGAAGAAGAAGAAGAAGAAGAAGAGGGGGAAAAAAGGCACGAAAACAACAGAGCTTGCGCTTACCGATGCTGTGCTCGTTGTCGCCGAGGAATCGCGCCACGTTCTCGTAGGGGATGTACTCGTGGCAGCCGTCGGCGGCGTGAAGATCTTCGAAGGGATCCTTTTGCGAGCCGTAGTCCGAGGAGATGGACGAGTTGCGTTGAATCGGCACGATAGTTTGATAGCGACTGGTTGTCCTGGTGATCGACGAGACGCTCGACGAACTGGAGTTGCGACGATTGCCGGATGTTGCTTTGCAGAGGCGCCCTTCCGAGTGATGATTGTCCGTGTGATTTTTCGCGTGCTTGCGCAGCGACGACGGGTCGGTGTAGCGCTTGCCGCAGCCTGCCACTTGGCAGGCGTATGGTTTCTGCAAAAATAATTACATCAAAAACGATTATTTTCCTTTTCACTTTACTTTGCTGTTGCGCAATTGTGAATTTTATACGTGAGCTTGCAACTTTTGATATCACGTAGATTCGACATTTTTAAAAATGACAAAAATTCGCTTGCGTACCATCGAAATTCATAATTCGGCTTTTTGTATACGCTTTACGATTCTGTCTAAACAGTGCGTAAAATAGAACACTATAATGAGCTGCCAAAAAACAACAGTGTTTACCAACTTGAACGCTTATCAGCAAATTTTATTGACCAAAAGAAACGTGTATTAGGGCAATGCCAATGTTTTCCTCAATACGCGTAATGGAGCAGCTGTCTCGCTTCATTCAAGCGTTATCGACTCGATAATTACCGTGTCGTAATGCGTCCTCTGGTGCTTGGCTCTATCGCTGCTGTTGCTGAAAGCCTTGCTGCAGCCACGATGCTGGCAGGCATATGGTCGCTCGCCGGTGTGCGATCTCTGATGGATCTTCAGGTTTTCCAAGCGCGAGAATGCCTTCTTGCAGCCGGCAAACTGAAAATTGAAAAAAAAAATTAAATTGGTTATTTCGTCTAGATTGATTTTTACATTGGTATTAAATGGAAGTAGACACTCACCGGACACTTGTTGGGTTTCTCGCCGCTGTGCACCCTCATGTGAATCAACAATTTGTATCTGGCGTTGAAGGGCCTGTCCCTGGAGCATCCCTGCCAGAGACAAGCGAATTGACACTCGTCCTGAGCACTGCAATCTTTGGCTTTGCCATCCCTTGGCCTTCGACTAGCGCCACCGTGAGCATTCGACGCCGACGACTCGACGTGTCGCCTCTCGATGTGTTGCACCAGGCCGTTTTGCTCGCTAAAAGCACAGCCGCAGTCCATCCACAAGCACGGATACGAAGCTGTCGAACCGTCGTCCGATTGAGCGCTTCCTAAGAAACAAAAAAAACAAAAAATAGATCAACGTTGCGTTACACACTCGCATAGTTTTATCTCTAAAAGCGTCTCGCCGCTTATAAACGAAAAAAAAGAATTGCAGAATATTAAGCACATGGTCAGCAAAGAGAGAGCGATTACGATAGCTTATCGACACTCACCGTACGACTCTTCATGATTCTCCTTAACGCGAGTCGCCGCGTTCTGATCCTGAGCGAAAAGCTCGCTCGCAAGCACGAGGCTGTCGTTCCTCGGCAGCACGATCTGATTGTCCAGTTCCAGCGGCATCGGTTCGCTCTTCACGCTGTCCAGCAGCAATTCACCGTTGAATATTTCCGCGACCACGTGCTGTTGCTGCTGCTGCTCGTCCTGTTGCTCTTGGACACTCGAGCTGAGGTGGCCAACCGGATAGGGTGTGTTGTTGACGATGTAGTGCGATTGGGATGCTTGCTGGTACTGCTGGTTACTCTCGACCGGTGGCAGATTTGTTGGGTCGCACCTGATGATCAATAATATCGTTGTTTTATTTTCTAATTTTATTCTTACGCGAACGCAAAGAAACACAAATATTTTTTTTACGCGTCGATCTAAGTAATCCTTCTAAAATCTAATATCTTACGACGTATATCTATAAAACGTCGACGTATCTTCACGCGACACGGTGACGTCACGTACACACATACACAATATCAGCGCACAAACGCTCGCGCTATTAATTAGAATTTATATCGGGAGTAGATTAGCGATGATTTATATACGATGTACGTAGCTTACCTGATGAGGCTGAGATCGAAATCGTCGACAGCTTGCAGAGTCTCCTCCAGATTGAGCTGAGACTGTTGAAAGATCGAAGGGAAGCAGAGCAGCGCCGACTCGTCGTGGTACTGATTGTTGTCGTAATTCTGATACTGACACGACGACGAGTTGTTCTGATCCTGCAGCTGGGCCTGATTGTTGAAGCTTCGAGAGAAGGAGAAGGCGGCGTTGACCGGTGGCAGCCGTATGTTCGGCTGCTCCCAATCGCTCGGCCAGAAATCGTCGAGATGCATCGCGTTACTCAACGATTATTTCCTAAGAGCAAGCAGCGAGATAAGTTTTTGCGCCCGAAGCAACAAGAAACTTTCCTGCGATAACGTGATGTGTTCGAGAGAGAGAGAGAGAGAGAGAGAGAGAGAGGCACTAGAGAGATCACATGTATAAGTGTAATGTGTGACCGAGCGCGGGGGTTGTCGGAGCAAGACTGACTTTACTATGCCGCGGGCCCGAGATAAGGGAACCCATCTCTCTCTCTCTTTCTCTCTCTCGGCTCGAGACCGAAGACTCTGTTTTACCCCCACTTTACGAAACACACACATACGAATCCGCCTACTCGCGTGCGCGTGGACCAATGTTGTATAGATCTGCGTTGAAACCCCCTCTCGAAAAATTGGAGTTTCGGGGGGGAAATGGATTTTGGATGGTGGTGCTGTGCTGTGACACACCTCGATTTTCTCGCCTATCACTGTGTCTTACAATTGTGACAAGTGTGACGTCAGCAGTGATCGGATTATACTGAAAATTTCCATGTCAAAGCTGATAACCGGCTGATGATAACGATTTTGTGACTGACTTTCAGTTTTCATTCTTTTTTTTTTTCTATTTTCGCTTGGTTGTTTCGCGAGGATGATTTTGGAAAAATAGATTTTTTTTGGAGGGGTTCGATCGCTGATGAAATTTCTTTGGGAGCGATACGATTGACGTATTTCTTCGAGTGATGATTATAGCAGAGCGCGTATCAGGCGCGAAAAATGGGGAAAATATTATTTCAAAACTACCGCAGATTAGCTCTCTCTCTCACTCTGCTTTATTCAACAAACATGATAAAGTATAATGTGAGAAACTAAGGAGATTTTAACCAACACTATACGCACCGATTCATTCAACTTTTTTTTTCTTCTTCACTTGATGTGCGATTATCGCGCTCGTTACTTTTCATTCTTCCACTGCGGTTGTTTTTTTTTTTAGTGAATGGTCAATGTATTTCATTCGATTAGGTAATAAGTGCCGATATTTCTTTTTTTGGATAAATTTGTTTTCTAGAATAGGATGCACGATATTAAAGATTTAAAGATTATTTTACTAAATCTTACAAAAGAAGTGAAAATCGTTAAAGAAGATTAACATGTCATTGACTCAATGTTAATCCCGCGATACTGATAGTAATAACACTAAATAGAGGCGTGTACGATTAATTTTCGTAAAATTATCTACAACAATTGTCGTTTGAGATATATCTCACGATGATTCGACAGATAATAGGGTAGTTCTTCAAAGATTAAAATATCCACATTGTTTTTGCGTTCTAATTGTTAGTTTGATATCAAAATAATCTCATTCATCATCCATCCCATCCAAAAAACTGATAATTTCATCACGGCGCGAGAATCGTAATGCTCAAAATCGTCATATAAACGTCAGATCTAAACATCGTTACATTGCCAACTGACGCGCAATAACACGTTATCGTGCTTTTTCGAAAACAATATTCTAAATTTCCCAACAAATATTTTGACAGTAAAAGGGTTAACCTTCTCGCCCTCCTTCCATTTCCATATCCCGTATAACACACGAGGCATCAACCGCCGTCACACCCCCCCTCGACAAAATTTCTCACGTCTTTGGAAAGTACGTTAAGCCCTTAAATCAGCGTGGCATCTTTACTCATCTCGTTGCTGCATGATCGTTGACGCGCGTGTCACAGGTGGATCCGATTTCTCCATTAGACGTGGAGGAGAATACTTCGGTCGTTTTTTTTTTCAGCCTAAGCTTCTAATTTGTGGGAACTCGACTTTCCCGATCTCTCGTTAAAAAAGAATCTACGACGCGATGGGAACCGCTTTTCCTTATGCACATAGGACAGCTGCAACACGTGGTGAAAAGTCGATCGAAAAACGAACCGCCGCGCTGACCCTCCGACGCACGTGTTGAATGTCTCGGGACATGTGCGCGATGCAGGCGCAAAAAAGTCGCGCGAGTGAGAGAGAGAAAGAGAGTGAGTTCATTGCCCACGAATGAGCTGCATCCCTCTGATTTTTAGTTTTTTGATACCGATAACCGTTTTACCTCTTCACACTTTTTTTTTTTCGTTTTATTACGTGTCGACGACATTCGTATTATATAGCCGTCAGCCTGGGGTATAATAAATGTCTTTCCATTCGACGATGGATTACTGTGAGAGGCAATTTGAAAGGGCGATCGCAAGTATAAGCGTACATATAATAACAAACGCGCTTGCAAAAGTTTTCGCGCAGATGAAGCGTGCTGCGGCACACATGTTGTGTGCATATAGGGATTTTTTTCAGCCGTCTTCGTCGTCGACGACGGCAAAAAACGGGGGTACGAAAATGTGACGCAGTTTGCTATGCTGGCGCGCGCGCGTCACGATTTGCTTGTGTTTTGTTACGACTCTACCGAGGCAAAACAATAATCGCGCAATGCAAGCGTCTTATAGAGAAACCGAGGAGAAAGAGAGAGAGAGGCAACACATAGAGAAGACATTTAAGCACCCCCGTGAGGCGAAAAAATGACTGCTCTGCACATGTACACATGCGGCACGCACGTGCTGTTGCCGTTGCTGCTGCTGCCTTCGGCCCTTTTTTTTCTTCTTTCACTGCACCTGTCACGAGCGTTGCTCACTCTCTCTCTCTTCAACATGTGCATCTCTAAAATAATATGCTCGCGCGACCACGAAAAACGTGCAAGATACGAGAGAGAGAGAAAAAAATAACACATATATGAGGACTCGAGAAATCACGCCTGCCGAGTAATTGACTTGGTAAGGGGTTCCCTCTTAAGCTTCTTTTTTTTTTCGTTGTTGCTTTTTATAATTAAGTGAAGTGGAAGAGTTTCGCTGAGTCTTTGCCCAAGAAGGTGATAAAATGTGAATCACGAAGTAGGATTGGCGAAATTTATTTTTCTAACTTGAATTTTTTTTTTTCGCAATCTTATATCGCGCGAGCATAGACGAAATGAATTAGGAAATATTATTGACCTTACTTGATAAACCGATCGACGGTCATTTTAAATTTACGCGTTATAAAAAAAAAAGGAAGGAGAGAATTATTTCAATTATAACGTGGCTTTAATCTTGTACGATACGCGGCTGAAATAATGATTACAGCAACATAAATACATAGCGATCCGACGATAAGGCGCCTAAGAGTTCATAGATAAAAAAAAGAAGAAAAATTTATCGAACTGCCGAAAAACAAAAGCTATATTTGAGTAACGCCAATATTAATTTATGTAATCGCCTCGCAAAGGGAAAAAAACACAATAGCTGGAAGGGTGAAAAAAAAAAGAAATTACGTAATTCGTATAAAAGACAATCGATCAGAAGAAAAAATAGAGCAAGCTGATCAAACTAAAAAACGCATAGAGCTGAAAATTCGTTGTAGTTATGTCATTCACCCAATCACCTGTCGGCACGAGTAGAATAAAAAGTCGCGTCAATTAAGCAATCGCAATCTTCGCCTCAGATTTCGTCATGTCACTATTACTATTATAAGGCTTATCAAGTCAAAATGTAGCGCGCGCGGGGCGCAAAGATTTTGTTCGCGCGCTCCCATCTACTATCTCTGAAAATATATAATCTCGTCTTGAAATGCGTGTTGCATTATGACTCCCCGCGAACAGCGATATCAGTTTATCGCTGTGCTCGCGGCTATATAACATTGTTATTCTGTTTGTTTATCGCGCACTTGCTGCCCGCGCCGCCCTACTCGCGCAATTAAAATAATATATTCTTCCTCCGATTATATATATGTATCTGTGTGTGCATCTCGGATTAGTCGTACACTCTTCGATTTATCGCGAATCAAATTGTGAAATGTGATTATATTGCCCAAGCTTCCATTTTCGGCTGATAACGGAATGTAACGAGCTCGCCACTTTTTTTTTCTTCAAATTAATGTGTAACATAAATGACGCGAGAGAGCGAAATTTTCCAATCGATTCATGCTTAGTTGGTGAATAATTATAGTTTTGATAGAATTCTCGAAGGAAAATTAATGCGTACGCGAACGCGCAAAGAGCGGCATGATAACGCGAAAGTTTGTCGTTTGATAATGTGTTTTATAAGCCTTGTTCTGAATTCCTATTATGCAAGAAACTACGACGATCTTACAATTGTCGAGCTTGGCTATATTTAATTTTTCGTATATGCGAAAGGAATTATATATACCTTACCGTACCTGCACGTATATTCAGACTTGGAAAAGAAAAATTATTTAATATTTGGTGTTTGAATTGAAATTTAAATATCGTATGGTCTAACAGATATACCGTTACATATTTTTCGTTTGAATGCAAATATCCCGAAAAAGAAAAATATAATGATGCCCGCACGTGTTAGGCGCGATTATATCTTGTACAAATATAAATTTCTTCAAAACACCATGTTTTTCTCTTGAACGCAGATGTACCTACACTCGAATCAAATACCTCTCGATTGATTTCGCGAGATAACTATTCAAATTTCTTCTTTTTTTTTTTTGGTAAAAGTCTAGAAAATTTGTTCCTCGTTTATTTTGGTAAGTGCGCAATGCACGTAAACTAGTTTTATCATAATGGACTTCTCGGTATCGTTCAATATATCAGTCATGCATGAATCAATATGCGAGCGGTGAAAAACAATTGTCGCAAACAGCGACATACGTATACGAGATCGGCAGCTAATTGAAAACAAATGTTCAATTCTGACGAGTCACTCGCGCGTTCGTCGGAGGGTAGACTTCCCAAGGTCGGTCTCCCCTTTCGAATTTAAAAAAGAAAAAGGAGAAGCACTGACCTAGTGTAATCTAGTTTAGTCCACTTATACGCGAATCGTTGATCAATCGTTGGAATTTTAACAGTGGCGCGCGCTCGCGCGTTGACTCGCGCGCTCGATAACCTTCAGAAGATAAGGTTCGTCTCTCTCTCTCTCTCTCGCGTTCTAGCTGCGACTTCGTGATGAAATGCACGGATTACGCGCAACATCCTTATTGACAAATAGCGTCCGATAAGCGACGACAGTCTCTCTCTTTCTCGTTCGAATGGAATATTTGAGCTCGATGCTACTGCTACTGCTCTGCCAAGTGACTTCTCGCTTGCCCCCCTCGAACACTTGTTATCAGTGCGCGCGTGCAGCAGCGCAAACAACTATTTTGAGCTTTTATACACTTTGAAATTTCATTCGCCGCTGCTGATAACGGCCGCATCGCGCGATGAGTAAAGAGATGACATGACTTTTTAAACTTGATTCTCTCTCTCTCTCTCTTTCATATTCTACTCGTAAACAGCTATTAATATAAGGTTCACGAAAATAGAAAGGGCACTCTCTCTCTCTCTCGCGAGCGCTTTCGCTCAGCGTGTGACTTCGTATAATTAGGCATGCCACCGAACGACGATGTGTTTTCCCAAACGCGCCCACCAATAAACCACGCTCCGCCCTCGAAAGAGAGAGAAAAAAAAACTTTATTTCGAGTGCTTGCAGGTTCTTCCAAGCACATTTCTTCTTTTTTATCTCTCTCTCTCTCTCTCTCTCTCTCTCTCTCTCTCTCTCTCTCTCTCTCTCTCTCTCTCTCTCTCTCTCTCTAGGTCTGTATATACGTGTGAGGTGGATCTCTCTCTTATTAAAACATGTCTGTTTGGGATAAATTATGTCCGAGCGAGGGCTTGTAAATTTACCGCTCAAAGATTTGTGAAGGGTTCATTTGAAATTATTATGGCTTCGTGGTTTCTTTTTTTCTTTCATTGGCAAAAATTAACGATTTAATTACAAAAAAAAGCTTATATAAAAAATATTTTTCGTTGACGGACTGCTCGAGCGTTGGCTTACAGGAAAAATCGTTTCTCTATAATACAACACCGCGTAATAAATAACACGAACAACAATAACAGACGTCAATATTGTTACCGCGATTCTGTCAACAGTCCGACGGACTTGTAGTCTCGTCGCGCACCGATAAGCTATTGAATCAAGCTGAAACTGCTGTAGAGCGATGCTTGCAGATCGTCGTTGTACGTGAAGGTATTCGATAACATGCCGGTAGTTTTGCAAAAATCTGGCTGTACTTCCCCGCTGACTTTATCGATGATCGGAAAGTGTCGAACCGAACCACTGCTCCAGGCGATCGTTAAAATGCTAACGTCGTTGCTTTGCTGGTAGTTTGGGTAGAATTGAATGCAGCTGGGAACTTCGCCGGGAAATCCTTTTACCAGGCATAAAGGTTTGACTTCGGTTATTCTCGCTATGGAACCTACTTTAGTTTTAAAGACTGCGACTACTGGGCTGTCCTACAAATAAAATTGTTTATTAATAAGTGCTCGGGTAGTTATTCACTTTTAGATATGAGGAAAAACGACTTACTTGAAAAATGATGGCTAAATATTTGCCTAGAGAGTCCCAATCCATAGATACGACTCGTCCGCCAACGGTGTAATGTAGATCGCCTTCGTCCGAGCTAAACGTCACTTTACTCAAGTCAATCAAAGGCGCAGCAACTTTCCTATCGTTGAGTGTGCCGACTTTTTTTACATCGAAAATCTGCTCTTGCAAGGGTAGAGAAAATACCATAGCTGGATCTTCTGTCGACGTGAACAAAAGTGTCAAGTTTGGTCCGAAACACGCTGCAGCTACTCGTCCACTTGGGACGGTCCACCTTTCGGTAGTCCATGGCGTGCCAACACCAGTATTCCAGACTCTGAAATATTTTTAAAAAATTCAATAGTGAAATCGGTTAAAAATTATTAATCATCAAGTTATTTTCTGGTAATTGTCAAGCAAACCTAAAGACTTTTCTGCAAGTTGTAGCTAATAATCTTGATCCACAAGATGACCAGCGAGTGAAACATAAACCACCTCCACCAACTCTTCTCAAAGGAACTCCACTTTCTTTTGCAACATCCCAGATGATCATATTCATGTCTGTTAATGAGCAAGAAACCAAAATATCTCCCTGAAAAAGTAATTTGCAAAATGAATATTTTCTTTTGTTGCAAAGAATAATGTTTATGTATGAAAATTACCTGTGGACCCCATGATACGCTTGTGACAGGTGCATGATTTCTATATTTCAACATAAATGCATGGCTCAAAGAATTACTCGCTGCTCCCAGTTCTACTGTCCATATCAATACTCCATTTTGACAGGCAGCTGCTAATTCTCTACCAGCATGTGGTCTCCAACTCATACAACAAACTGACTTTTGACCACTGTGTCTCAAAGTAGCTGTGCCAATATTACCAGTCGAAAATATTCTGATTCGATCATCCCTTGTTGCCACTGCTATTCTAATGCAATGGGGATGCCAAGCTATACATCTCACCTGAAATTCAAATGCTTGAAAAATTAAGATGTGTTATTACTTATAAGGTATATTTTGGAAATACTTACCAATGCTGTCAACCAGTCTCTAGTAGAAACGACATCAACAATAGAGCCAGAGCCAGTTGGCGGTAATACACTACTCCAAAAACTTCCTCTTTCTATCACATCCAATATTTGTGTAATTCTGTCAAACAACATGTCAATATTTAATCATCTTTAACCATTTCATTCATAAATAATACATAAATGATTCATCACATTACCTGGTAGCCAGCCAGTGCACAGGAACTGTAATTTCACTAGGATTCTCACTGGCAGCAGTCCGGATAGCCTCAAGTACACCTTTTTCCCTCCAGATACTCACAATTTTTTTGAAAGCACTATCTTGAACTGGCAAAAATAAATCTCTAGCTCCAATTGTTCGATGTGTCTCCCTCGTAGCTAGCATGTCAGGTGTGATGCAAATTGCCGGGAAGTCGCGCAGATGATTGGCGTAAGGTTGTGATTCTTTGTCTATCTCGTTCGATGTGCAGTATAATGGAGCATTATTGATGAAACTGGCTGTAGCCAATTCATTGAGTAATGGACTTTCAAAGTCCCTCAGTGACAGTAGTTTTAACATTTTTATTGTTTACGATTAACAAAATCACAATCAGACAGGTTGCTCCAATCTACCCGCCGTTTCACTTGTGGAGTTGGAGCAAATCTCAACAGAGCGCAGCACTCCAAACTTCTTTTTTGACTGGTGGTAAAACAGAATAAAGTGCGTTGAAAATTTTTTTGAATGAAAAAAATTTAATATGTTTTACGATATAAATAATAGTCTAATAAATCGTTATTTTATACTTGCTTCTTACATGTTATCACATAATTAATCCTCAGCAAATTTCTACATTTTAATGTCTCAATAAAATTAAAATAAATAAAAAAATAAATAAAATAAATAAATAAATTTTAATTTCAAATTTAAATATTCCAATTTCTTCATCGCTTCAAGACATTTTTTATTTCAAAATATAATAATTTATAAAAATAAAATAATACAATAAAATGATATAATAAAATAAATAAATTAATAAAATTGATTAATAAAAAAAATAATTTCAGAATTATAAAAATTTATAAAAAAATAAAATTATACAATAAAATAATATAATAAAATAAATTAATTAATGAAATTAATTAAAAAAAAGAATTTCAGAATATTGTGTTGAAATCAACTTCGATAAATCACTGTTTTATCCTGAATAAAAAAAACTACAATATACATGATTGATTCATGAAGTATACGGCGGGATTGAATTTTAATCGTAATATTTATCTCGTGATTCATTCAAGTTTTGTCTAAAAAATTTTGCTGAAGCAGCAATATTAACAGTATAGATTTGAAAAAATCCGACAATGCCGGCAAGCCGGCAAATTTAAACTTGAGCGGTCATCTCCCGGCAAGTTGAAGTTGTAAAATAAAGCTCGATAGGCATAGTAGAATTCTACATGACCAGCACAAGTTCGTAGCTCACCATTTTACTGTGCGGGAATTACGAACCATGTTTGTTTTTCTTTCGACGTCTAATAATCTCGACTTTACAGCTGTCGTATATTGGCAAACTTTGTAGTTGACATGGGTAAATTATATAAGACATTTATGCTCGCAAGCTTTCAGAGGAAAAAAAGCTCTCAATCGACATCCACCGCTTATCCATCATCTCTCTGTAATTTTCCGCAAGCTTTAGGCGATATTTGCCGAAATTTTCCAAGTAGTATCAATCGCGATAGGTCAGACGGAGCTATAACCGGGACATTACACCCGTTTGCGAACCTCGTCACTTATTTTATTTTATAACTCATTGTCAACGCCGCATACAACCTCTGCACACAGCCAAACAAACACACACACAAGCACGCGGAACGCATCGCAAGAGAGCCAAGTCGGCGATAAGAAGAAGAAGAAGAAGAAGAGAAAGAAGAAGAAGAAGAGGAAGGCAGTAGCGTTTTTGTCGTGTGCGGCGAGCGACGGACGGACGGCGGGTTGCGCGCAGCCGCCGTAGTGCACTCGGTATTCTGGCAGTAGTAGTGGGGACGTGGTCGTTAGCGGAGGTTTCTCTCTCTGGCCTCCTCGCTGCTGGCGAGCGAGTTCTCTCGGAAGCGACAGAGAGTTGTTGAAGTCAGTGCGCGGTGCGGACTTGGCCCGACTTGGCGAGTCGAACGTCGAAAAGCCAAAAGCAAAAAAGCGGAAAAAAAAGTGCGACAAATCTCTCGCTCGCTCTGACTGTCGAAGGGGGGTAACGGGGTGTGCCGGCAAGTGCGAGGAGACGAGCGTGCGAGAAGCAACCCTTCCGCCTCCGCCGCCGCCGCCGCACAGTTAACCACACAAGCAAAAAAAAAAGTCTAATGCGGATGATTAGGATAAGGCGGCAGTTGGGTTGCCGTTGAAAGGAGGATGGGCAAGAAGGGTGCCAAGAGGAAGACGCGCTGGAGGACCCTCAGCATCGGCAGTAAGTGACGTAATACTCGCGCGGTGAAGCAAGCGAGCGCAAGCTCCGAATCGATCGCCCTCTCTCTCTCTCTCTCTCTCTCTCTTTCTCGTTCTTTCTCACTCTCTCGCACACTCTGCATGCAACTCGCACTCTCCGAAGCTTTGCTACTGCTGCTGCTGCTGCTTCTGCTCTTTGTATTAAAATAGTCGCCGTGATGTGCATGCATGCTTCGTTAACAAAACGTTGCACAAGGGTCACAACAACAATTCGCACGGCGGCAGCAGCATCCTTTACGTAATGTTTTCATAGCAAACGTCAAGGCCCTTTTTTTGTTTCAATCGACGCCGCCGATGTAGGTTATATATTTGCAGAACGCGAATATCTTTGGTCTCTCTCTTTCTCGCTCACTCGAGCGCGCGTGAGCTATCGACGGAGACTCGACTCGACGACGACGGAGAGAGGGATTGTAACAAGGGCAGCCCCACGTGCTATAGGCAACGCGAAGCAGCTATAATCGATATATAGGCGACCGGGGTAACGTACGAAAAAACAAAATAATGCATCGAGCGTCGCACTGCGAGCTTGACAAAAAAAAAAGCATATACTTGTTCCTCGTTTGTTGTTGTTGTTTTGTAGATTACGTAACTATAGCGAACAGTATCAGGAGAGAGAGAGAGAGAGCCCTTTTTGCAAACTCTTTTGTCTCGGCTAATTTCCGCCGGGAGGAAGCTTCAAAGTTCCGTTGCTTAATCTTCGAGCGTGACCGAGATTTGCCCCGCGCCGACAGAGAGCTGCAGTTGGTCCGTTTGTTCGTTGCTTTATTTATTATTATTTTTGTTTATTTTTTGCATTTTTTTTATTTCAATGCCACGTGGGCGCGAAACTTGTATATGTATTTCGGAGGACATTGCGAATTGCACGTGCTCTACTCCTTCGGGCATTATATAGCCACAAGTACGTAGATCTCAACGGACATTCTCTCGCGTGACGGTTACGCAACGCGTATATATTCACGACGACGCATCAGGACGCACACACACACACACTCGCACATGCATCGAGTAAATTGCCGGCGGCTGAAGCGGCGTGCTGTACTGCTGTACACTGCTGATCAGCGCACGGAAATTAATTAATTTTTTTTGTCTTGTACGCGCGTGTGTGTGTAAGCAGTTTTGTAGAGCGATTCAACGACGAGGATGTATCGCCGTCGAAAGCTCTCGCGTAGCAGCACGTGGTGTGTTTCGCGAAAATTCGCAATTTCGAGAAATTTGAGCGTGCGTTTGGGTAATTGGATTTCGTCGGTTTGTGAAAAAAAAAAAAAAACAAGTCGACGGGATCGCAGGTGCTTTAAATTCGAATTGAAATGTCGCTCGCGACTGAGCTTTTTTGTTTACAAGAGAGAAAATATTTCGTAGGCGTCGTCCATCGTCAAAAGGAAAACAAAAATAACAGAAGAAATAAAAAATAGCCACTTGGCTGAAACGTATAATTTGCAGTGTTTCGCGTAAAGCTCATCAAAGTCAACGTGTGTTTCGCGAGCATTAATACCGACGAGAGTTTCTACCCAACGAAATAATTAACCGTCAATGACACTTTCTCTCTCTCTCTCTCTCGTAGCTAAAGTCGACAAAAGAAAAAGAACCTCGCTAATGCGTACAAATATATATCTGATCCGAAAATACCGCGATAATTTTGGAAATCTATTTCCCCGAAGAAGCGAAATCCATTCACCTCTAGTTTTCTCGCTCTCACTCCCCGTCAATTCACAGCTTTTGTCTCGCGTGTAATTGTTCCGTGGCTTTGGGTCCATTAATCTCGTCGCGCCGCGAGTTAAAGGTGCCCGAGAAAGAGAGAAAAGTCAAGGGCTCGCTATGCCGTTCGTAAACAATAGCCCTGGCAAAGTGTCGTTTTTACGTAATGTCGACCTTTTTTTTCACTTACTCTTCTTATTCTTTTTCGCGTCTGCTTCGTGTCACGAGTGAGTTATGAATATATGTATGCTCGAATAGCTCACGTGTGAGTTGAAGCTGCCAAACTTTTCTCATCTCTCTCCCGCCTCCGTCACGAGATCATCCTCGCGGTTATGCAACGTCGTCGTCGCGCCACTGCGTAGACTGGAGGCAACGTGCTTTTCATTAATTATTGCGTTTGATGAGTTTCTTCGGCTGTGTCGACGAGTCGGTGAAAGTTAAATCGATGCACCGCGCTCCGCGTCGAGTAAAATCCCTCCGTGTTAAGGGAGACGTCGGATGTGCGGATAAGAATTGTCGGTGTTCCACTTGCCTGCTCATGCGCGACATCGTTAAAACTTGTGTTGGTAAACATTCCGGAGATTGAAAAAGAGAGAAAAAATAATGTGTGCCTTTTTTTTCTCTCTCGATTCCTTACATTTTTATATGCACGAAGAGTTTTCATTTTCTCGGGAAGTGATTTGAAGCTTAGAAAGCCTTCTTTTTTTTTCTCTCATCCAACGCTTGTATATTTCATTATCTACTACATTCTGATTATTGCTGTACGGATGACGGTCGAATAAAACTAATGGAATTTTTTTTTCTCGCAACGTAATCCAAACGCTTTAAACGTATTTTTTTTTTTACAACTCATATTGCATTTTATTATCTATGCTCCAATTGTGTCTCTTCAGATAAGCTATCGCGCGAAGCTTTTACCATAAAACTTTTAGCCGTTTGACGTTTTGTTGACAATGCTGCGTGACGCCGTTGTGTAGTTTGGCGCATACGACACTATCGTATAGAAAACTTCTTTTTTTTTCGTTTCGCGAGAAACGCGAAAATTGAGTGTATTCTGTGCGACCGCCTTGGAACAAAAAAAAAAAGTTTCGCTTATTTTGCATAACTGTTATGACCATGGTACTGTCGCTTCGGCGACCTGTTTTCTATCGGTGAATGGAGGTACTTTGGTTTTCCATTCAAATTGCTCGGGCATCGGGAAAATCGTCGATAATTACATCGGTACTCTGCAGGCTGGAAATTAACCGATAAAATTGAAACAAATATTTACTCATTTCTTTCGGAAAAACAAATAAACGAAGGCAGTCATCAACGTGAACGTTAAAATTGGCGTAAATCAACTAATTTTATCGAGTTCGGCGCATTCTCCGCTCGAGTTATATTTCGGCTTTTAACGAGGCGCAGTCAGGGCGTCAATCTCGCGAGAATAAGTCATAAAGGAAAGGGAAAGACTCGTTTAGATGTGTGTGTGTGTATAAGTGTGCACGCGAATGTTTTCAACAATGTGCCTAGCTGCTGTTCTATAACGGTCCTACGCTCCAAATGACCGCAAGCTCTCACTCTCTCTCTTTTTCGCGCACGACTCTCGTCTAGGCCTCGATGACTGCCGAGCTTTTACCCTTCATCTCGTTCGAGCTTTGCTCGCTCTATACGTTTGCTCGTGCAACCAGACACTCACTCGACTCCTACCTCATCTTCTTCTTCTTTTATTCTTTTAGCTGCTATTCTAACGAGGACGTTTCAACTCGAGGAAAGTAAAGAAAAAAAAATTTGATTTTTTTTTTAGAATTGTTAATGGGCTTGATGCTACTTATAGACTGCACGCAAGTTTTGTCTGCCGCGCGAAAGTTACAGCGCGCACGACGCTCGTGTATGTATACGTTATACCACTGGATTAATTTATGCGCGAGTTCGTTGCCATTGACTTTGAATTTTCATGCTATACGGGTTGAGATAGCCTTTACGAAATTGTACAACTTTCTTTATTAGGTTTCACGTTATCCGAATCTAATGGAAAGCAATATTGGGAGATGTTGTAATTTTTATTTAACGGAAGTTTGCGAATAATAATAAATTAAAATTTTTTTTTAATTTACGTCAAAAGGTTTCATGTTTATTTTTTAAAAAAAGCTTCGATAAAAGTAATATCTCCAATCGCGTGAAATACGTTTCGATATAATACAAATATTATTGGAAACCGACAAGAACATCTGTTCACAGCGCGCCAGCGTGAAACTTTCATAACTTGGCGAAGACAAGACAGGAGATTATCAATATCCGTGTGCGGAATAATATAGCAAGCTACACCGAAAAAAGAAAGATTAAATAGTCGCTGAACGCCCAAAGTCCAAAAGTCTGTCTGTCTGTTCGGGGCGTGCAGGCGAAAGCTCGAGAAATTGCGTCAGCCTCGAGAGCCAGCCCTTGATCCGCCAACTGCAGAACTTTGCGCAATAATTACCAACGAAGAATGAATAATAATGATAAACCAAGCGAAAAATTGCTAATCATCGAGGGAATCCGTTGTGAAAAAATAAAAAATTCTGCACCGTTAAATTGACAGGCGTCTCGGGTCGTTGCTGAGAGCTTCTAAAATTAACAGAGACTTGTATTTTTTTTCTAATCTCGTTCACGTTCTTTCTCTCTCTCTTCCAAGAAGCGAGGAATTCCATGTCGGGACCACAGGCGGTCATAGACTAATGGTTTCGTTGGACACTGATTCGATTTTTTTCTGCGAAATGGACGTGGCGCCGCCGTGTATAAGAGTACATTATACCCAACTCGACGGATAAGTTGATTATATAGAATTTAGTAGTAAGGTCCTTCACCTCTCAAAGCTGTTTGCTAGTGCAACAGAGTGTCCGACCTATAACTCTATACTACGGGCGAATTATCGGACAAGTGATAAATGCTGGCGCGTTAGAAAGTATCTTGGAGAGGAGTCAAGTCTAGGCATTTTTTATCGCTACTGACGAGTTTACTACTGTCAATTTGGGGCTTATACCATTTTTTTAAGTTATTGTACGAAGTTTAATATTAATTATTATTACTCGTCATTACGGAATTTTTCCATTAATATTATTTCTCTAATGATGCTTTCAATATCCTGAACATCCAATTTAACATGACGTAACCATCACATGTCCATTAAAAATATTGCAAGATATTCAATTTAATGGATATATTCCGCATTTATAAAATTAACTTCAAGTAGCCTCATAAAATAAACATTTTTTTTCTAGTTACAAGAACTACTTATGTTGTATTTGCGTCATCGTCGTTTTTTACAATTAAAAATTTAATCTCATGGGATAAAAGTATCATTACTCAAGAGCAACTTGCAGTGACTTTCTCGTACAAACTTGCGTTGACTTCGTATAGTCATTATAATTTCATCATGCGTTAAGTTTCAGATGAGCTTGGCGAAAAAACAAAGCCGTGCAAAATAATGGATATACAAAGCGCAAACATTTCGAGAATTTTCAACAGCACTCGCGTCTATCCATCACAAAAGTAAAACATCGTTATACATCAGCTCGCGCAGCTCTAAAATCAATATATATGTAAATCCCGTGGCGCGAGTGTATAACCGATAATAGCGTCTCACCGTGATACGCTATTATGTGCGCTCGAGACGCGGTCCATTGAAGAAATCACCGGTGAAGACGGGCGAACGCTCAGAGGAGAGGGGAGGGCAAGTGAAAAATTTGGTCGATTGTTTAAACGAGGCCGTTACGATTTCTCTCTCTCTCTCTCGCTCTTTTGCACTCTACTGGTCGTCTATTTTGGTCGATAGCATGCGCGCGCGCGCAAGAGAGAGCATTGCTTCGTTCTAGTCCAAGCTTCGCGCTCCTCGTAGAAGCTTCTGCCGTTGCGCGACTTTGACGTTTTTTTTTTTCGTTTGTCGTTGCATTATTTTCTTATAATGCAGTGGCGCAAACTGACAAAAGTCAATCGCGTCATCGGCTCCGCCAAGTTTGCTCTACTGTTTGCGCGTTACCAAGACGGTGCTTGCAATAATCATACGAGTGTTATTGAAAAACGTCGTCATTTGCAAATTGTTGTTGTTGTTAACAGCTCCCCCGGGCGAGGAGGACGAGGAGGATGGTTCGCAGCGCAACGGCTACGTCAAGTCGGAGCACCGCTCGCCGACGCACTACAGTAAAGACTCGACGCAGCGCAACGGCTACCACAATCATCAGCAGTACAATAACCACCACCACTCGTACCACAATAGCAGCGGCGGTGGAGGCAATCATCAGCAGCAGCCGTGGTTGAAATCGCGCCACGGCAGCGCCGGTAGTAGCAGCAACGGCGGCTCGTCCAGCGGCTACGCGAGCGGCGAGTCGCGCAATGTCGCTTTCAACGAGGACGAGTACACGAAAATCACCACACCCCGGCAGGACATGCTCTTCAAGAAGGGCTATCTGTCCCAGAGGAAGCAACTTTACGCCAGTACCAGTGCCACGCCGTCCACCACCGAGAGCCAATCTGCTTCCCACTCAACTGCAGGTAGAGGTATAGTGCTGTGGATTTAAAAGAAAAAAAAAGCGACGATGCAAACTCTCTATTTCTTTTCTTGCGTATCCGCGGCTCATCGATTTTCGACGCCGATATAGTATAGCTGCTGCATTTTCGAAATACTTTTCTGGCTTACTCACGTCTATTTGACGCATTTGGAAGCGAGCTTGCAGTCATGCGCCATAGTTTTTTTTTTCAAATCTATAATTACACACTTTTGCTGATCGATCGTCTTTGTTAATTCGCTGATCTTCTACTTTGTGCGCAGCTTTGCTCGTCGAATGTGCGTTGCGTGTATAAATTAACAAGAGAAATCATTGTTCCATTAAAGTCGCGAAGTTTCAATATAATATATCTCTACACCTGTAGAAATAGAAAAGAGCCGAGGCATCGAGCCAGAAAGCTCGCTATAGCGCGATTCTATATAATGTACCAGAAGTCTGTATCTGATTTGCATAATTCCAATTGGATATATGTCTGACTTGTAATTATTTTTAATTTTTTTATGTAATGGATCTCGATCTACATAATGGAGCTTGTTCATACACTTTGTAGCTCGCGTTTAATTAAAGTTCTTCATTTTATAGAAGTGCTTTTTCCTACTATGTAAAGTAAGCTGCTTTATTAAAAAAAAAGCTTTCGCAAGCTTTTGCACGTATCCGTGCGTGTACAAGGTAAAAATTAAAAATCATCGAAGGATATTTCTTCATTGCCGCATTTTGCGTGCGCGCCTCGTTTAATATCCAAATAGGTTTTTTTCGATAAACAAAATTGAAAGTAAAAACGTTCGCCAACGTCCGTACAAAATAGCATGTAAAACCAAAAAATTGACGATTTTACAGACGGTAGTGAAGCAGCGGAGGATCAGCAGCTGCTGGACGGCGTAGCGGCGACGGATTACCTGCCCGGCGGCGGTGGTGGCGGTACGGCGACAGTACTGGAAGCCGCGCCAATGAGCTACGGTACTTACTACGACCACGCGAGCGGCTACTACTACGAGTATCCGATGATGCTGGTCGGTCCGGCATTGCCACCCGATCAGATGCATCACGTACCTTGCGCCGCGGTCCCGTGCGCACCGGTGCCCCTCAGACCCATCGAGTGGGTCAATCCTGCCTTTGTGCCCAAACTCGCTTCGCAACAGTACTGTTACATGGATTACCAGGTGCGAATCTAAAAAAAATTCAATCGATAAATATGTGCATTTCTAATTCGTAATTGCTTGTGGTTTGTTTTGCATAGGCGCAAGGACCAGACTGTGCAGCACTGGTAGACGCGCAAGGAATGCCGTTGAGCGCCTTGGAGTTGCCGCTGACGAACGGCCTGAGCAACGAGACAAGTTTGACGGGTAGCGCGTCGGTATCGGCCTCAGGTAGCGTTGCCGACGATGTCGACGAGTCTTGCAATGCTTTGCCGATCGTCGACCAAGAGATGGAATTACAACAACAACAACAACAACAAGCGGAACCAACAGCAGTTTTACCATTGGAGGTTGTCGATCAACCGGATGTGGTTGCTCTGCCCATGGAGTACGCCCCTGTGGAGGCGGCTCCATACGTCGAACCTCAACCGATGCCCTACCTCTATCCTGGCCAATACATGTTTGGACCACCGGTGGTTAACGTTAATGGTTGGTGCGATTTTATACATTTATCATTATACCTTCTTTGGCGCTCGTTCCGTATAGACTTTCATGTGTCATACGAAGCAGCCGAGATCCGTTGTTGTTGTTCCTCATTTTTTTGTTTTGTTTTTTTCATCAAAACTATTGCGGCTAGCTTATTAGTTTTCTTTTAGCTATAAGCGCGCTTGGCGGAACGGTAGAAGACTGGCACACAGAGTTGAACAAAAAAAATTTTTTTTTTCTCGTTTCTTTTTCTCGTTCTGCCTGTCGACTGGTATTGTTGGTGTTGTTATGACTGTGATGGTTGTTGGTTATGCGGTAGTGGTGTTTGGCCCTAGGGCGTTTGACCGTGATGAGTTTTGTTTCTTGTGAATGTGCCTCGGTTTGGCGCGCGGGATGATGATGATGATGATGGTGGTGTCGATGATGCGATCGAACAGTTGCACGAGCTCCTGCCAAGGGACGCGCTCAGGTTTATGACTGCTGTTGCCCTGTCCACCGGCACCATTGCTGTATTATAACCGCAGTTCCTCTGACACACTCAAGGTAACAGGTAATCTTCCTTTATGCCTGTCGTTTCACACACACACCTTACATACATTATACACACGCCGGTATGAAGAGCGAGATTTTTTCTCTCACACGCATTCTTCATTTTCATTTCTATCCAACTTGAGATATATGTATAAATGTTTTTTTTTTTTTTCTGTTTCTTTTTGTCTCTTTGTATGTCTCGCAAATTATCTCTCAATATTATTTGTTTTTCATCTGTCTTCTTATACTGTGTGAAATGGATTGGATGATTTCATTGTCACCGCAAAACATTTTTTCTTTTCGACAAGCCGATGAAAAATATAAAATCACACATAAAATTTTTTTTTTTTGCGTTCTCAAACTTGAAATTTGATTGACTCAACGCGTTTTGACCTCTTCATAATAGATCAATTCATAATTAGACTGCTGCACAATCTTCTAAGTGACTGAAAGCCATATAATCCATTGCTTGTATGACATTTCGTTGACTTTTATCACTTGTTTATTCGTTTATTCGATTAATTCTTTGATATTTTATTTGGAAAAAAAAACAAACGGGTTTGGATCAATTAAATGTAAGTTATCATCTGAAAAACAATATACTTGCAATTGCATAAAATAATATTCTCAAATAGAACTATAAAAAGATCGTTAGACTCACAAGTAAAAATAGTATCAAAGCACCGATAAATCATCGTAATAAATCAATTTTTTTTTTCATCCTCTAATCTATCCCTTTCTTATCACACCAAAAGGAAAAAAAAAAGCTCTTCCCAGTGAAAAATCTCGCCCGATAATCGTTCTCTCCAACGTCTGTATTCATTTTCGAGAATGCAAACAAGCATCTGCAACAATTCGTCTGTCTCTTCCACACATTTTTATTTTATTTCTTAGCGGTAGCTCAAAATTCAAAGATCCGCACGCTGAAAGAAAGAATCGTCCGTTCACGCCAGGCTTAATCACGCAAAAAAAAAACGCACGAGCGGTCGCAGTAAAGCTTCACGCGAGAGGGCAAAAGAGCTCGCACAGGCATGGCATGAGTCTTCTCTCTCTTTTTTTCTCTCTCCCTCTTTCGTCGTTCTAAATAGAGCCATTAAAAATAAAAGCGACGACTATACAGCTCTTTTTCTCTCTTTCACCTGCACATAGGCACGCACGAACGCACACGAACGCATGTCTATTGCTATACGTGTCATGCAGCCGATTGTTGTATTCTTCTTTATTTGTTTTTTTGTTTTTTTTTTCTTTCGAAATAAATATAACGTGTCGTCGCACCAGCGCGAGAAAGGATTATATTCTCGCGCGTGATTGGATTGCCGTTTGCGCAGTTTGTGACGTATATAATTATGGAAAAAAACTTTTGTTGCTCTTTCTTTTCTATATAATCGAAGGCGTGACTATACAAAGTGGGCCCATGCTCAGATGCAGCGACATGCTGGCGAGTTCCGCGGCGGCGGCGGCAGCGGCAGCGGCGGCAAAACGCCGGAAAAAGAAGAAGAAAAAGAAGCAGAAACGTCCGCATGCTCTCGTGAGTTTTACATCTATCTTTTACTCTTTTTTTTTTGTCAAGCCAAGCTTATCGTCGACTCTCTCTCTGCGATATTTTTTTTTGTGGCTACGATGTTTTACTGAGCACTTTAAGGTCGGATTTTATCGTCTTTAGGGTGCACAGATGAGATAGAGCTTCCCTCTTTTTATGAATGTTTTTCACTTTATTTTTACATTCAGGAATTCGATAAAACGACTTTTCAAGCTGTTTTATTGAGTTGAATATGATTTATTCAACGACTGCACTATAATATTTATTGAAGTTCGGATAGTATTTTTCCAAACTCCGTACGCGCAAGCTAAATAGTTGTCTCGGTAACTTTCCGTACGAGCATAACTCCCGGGAATTCTAATCTAAGAAAAGCCTTTGCAAAGACAAAAAAAAATGAACAAAGCTTGATTGCCACGCTTAGGGTAACACGGAGGACGACGACGAAGAAGACTACAGTTCGGAGGGCGACACGGCTCTCTCGTCGCCGTCGCGAGTCCCTTGGCCGCCAACCGAATCGTCAACGACGACGACAACGACGACGACGAGTTGGCCTTTGAACCCCGAATGCCAGGAGTTCCACTTGCCCGAGGCCAATGCTTCCATGGAGTCGAGCGAGCCGCCGCAGCAGCAGCTTAGCAACGAAGATAAAAGACTGAGTAACTACGACGAAGAAGAAGAAGAAGAAGAAGAAGAAGAAGAAAACGAGGAGAGAAAAGTTGAAGAAGAAGAAGAAAGTGAAGAAGTGGTAGCGGAGGAGGAAAGTATCAAGCCAAAGACGAGGCGACGTTCGTTGAAAATTGTGAGGGAACCCACACCGGGACCCGACCTTTGCGATATCACGACGGAGGAGAGACACGACGACGAGGAAGAGGACGAAGATGAAGTCGGCGAGGTGGAAGATGACGAAAGACCGATCGAGCAAGTCACCGCGATGCTTGCTACTGCGAGTATTATCGAGACGCCGAGGAAAGATGGAGATGTTGGTAAGTTGCAACTATTTTACTTGTACATATTAAGCTGGAAAGACTTTTTGGGTGCACAGGAAGGATTTTTTTACTTCTTTGCTGCATGCTGTTTTTGCTATCTAATCCAATATTTTTACATGCTTGTACTAAACGTTTGTTTAGGACGCGAGGAAGTTTGAATGGCTTTTTTTGGCTTTATTACCCCTGTGTCGTGCTTTGATATAGTGAGATGCATGTAAAATACTTCTAACCTTGAAATAATAACTCAAATAATAGCACCATTGAAATTTATTTTGCCGTGCATTGAAGAAGTAACGAAAATAATTATTCGACAATTTATATTATCCTGAAAAGCCGATAAAACTATAACGAGTGATCTCGAGATTTCGACATTTGATAATTGATTGATTTTATCAAGCCACATTATCATCATCGTTATTAGATGTAAAGTTTACTCACGGATACAAGCATGCTGCGTCGCATCCGCCAATTCCACACTCACGGGTGCTCAAAATAGTCGGACCCCTCAGCGCAGATAATCGTGTTAAAAGAAAATCTTTGCTGTGCACTAAAACAATCATCCTGCATGCAACAGACGAATTAACACACGCAAAAAAAAAACAAACTAAGAAATCTTACAGCCGTCCGTTTACTAACGTTTGCTTGCAGTCTGCTATTAAAATGAGATGCACCCACGTGTTTGTCCTATATATTGATTCAGATGCAAGTGGCTGGCAAAACGAAAGTTCGATTACGTCGGAAAGTTGTTGCGCGGCATCGCGGACAGCCGACGAGACGGATTCCGGCTTCGAGAGTCAGAGCACCAACGCGGCAACGGTGGCAACGACAGCACCAACAGCGGAAGCTAGCAGTAACAGCAGCAACAGCAAATCCAGACCCATCACCGACGCAGTCAACGAGTGGCTCAAACGTGCTAATTCGCCAGATTTGTTTATCACGTCATCGGCAACCAGCGGCGACGACGACGACGACGACAACGAGCAACGTGAAGATGATGATAAAGATCAGTCAAAAAACTTGCAAGGCAACCCCATGCCTGCACTATCTGTTAATGGCCAGGCCAGTCACGGCCAACTCGCCAGCTCCAACGCACAGAGCAGCTGCAAGCACAGAAAGAAAAAGACGAAGCTACGACGGAAGCGCGATCAGTCGGAGCAGTGTGGCAAACAAGGTAAATTCACGTCGCTCCGTTGTTTATTGCCGATAAGATAACTGCGAATTTTTTTCGTTCGATCAAAAAAATTTTTTTTTTCGTAGTTCCTCGCGTATACATTGCCGTGCACTTGTTTTCGCGCGCTATTCTATTTTAAAATGTGTACTGCGAAAATCGAACAACACGATGAATGAGAAGTTAGAATGACTCAGAGTTGTATAGTTCGAGCAATAAACGCGAGTAGTAAAATCCGCTGGCTATTACTGTTGGAAGATAAGGCCTTAATTGCCATAACTACGAAGTTTGATTAGGTTACTAAAGAATAGTAGTGCCAAATTAACGAAAATCCAATATTTCTACAAATTATATAATCGTATTTGGAAGTTATTAGATATCAATTGAAAACTCACGTCGTAATTAAGGGATTAAATTATGGATTAGGAGAATTAGGATAATCCTCTTGAAGGCGCTACTCAAATATCAATTAGGGAAGATCAGGGGGGGGGGGGCTGTAATCTCGACTCGTTTAGTACACATAAGCATCGCCATTTCCAAATAACATCATTTTAGCGTTTATTACAAATGCCATTGTCTTTTTTTTCGCAGATTTGGCACAAGGAACACTGTCGAATTCTGTGCAAGAAGCATCGGACGATCCGCCAAGCGTGCAGGCGGCGAGCGAGCTGACCGTGAAGGATAGCGATGCGGGCATGAGGGTTGCTGAAAAAACTCGGATACACCACGAGGATACAACGAGTATGCAGCCGGTGAAGACTTATGAGAAGGGTGAAATTGTCGTGTCGATGGACGGCGAGCTGTTGCTCGTCGAGACTGTCACTACGAGAAGAAACAGCAGCAGCAGCAGCAGCAGCAGCAGTGCAAGTGTAGAAGCGTCCCTTGGTAGCATAGAAGAGCCCGATTTGGTTCTCGAGTGTTGGGAACCAGAGACTGTCGAGCCAATCGCTACACCCAAGAAAATTATCAATGACGATTCGACATCAATGATGGAAGAAGAAGAAGAAGACAAACGCGAAAGTATGGGACACGTGCAACGATATTACCGGCTGATTGAGGATCAAGTAACGGAACCGGCCAAAGTCGTGCCAAATGACAGTTTGGATGAGGAGAGCAGCAATGATGACGACGATGACGACGACGACGACGATAAAGTTGTGGAGGTGGTGGTGCCGGTGATTACGCCGGACAAGTGCATTTCCTACGACCCGAGGCTACCCGTTGACGAAGCCTTTGAAGTCTACGAGAGTTGTTACAACGCTTCTACCAAGTCCCTGCCTTTCGAGCACAGATCGCCATTCTATCACGGCGATCCTACCGAGGGACCGATATCTTGCAAGGCTAATTGCTGTAACATCCAATGACCAGAGGGCATTACCTCGTTCCGTGGCCGTCCTCCGTTTATTACGTGATTATCATGTATTGTCCAAGTACCATGAACCTTCCGTTTCTGATTTTTCTAATGTGTCGACGACGAGCTTTGATGTTGTTATTACAATGCTTTTTTTTTCATTCTTTCATTTCTTCTTTTTCTTTTGTCTGTCTACCCATGACGGTGATTTTTCTTGATTCAGTAAACACGCGGCTTGATATGGTACTCGTGATGCGAACACGTGAAACGCCAAAGTCTGTGGATATTCGATTTTCTTACACGGCGTTTATCCCAATTTTTTCAAGGATTTACGCTATACACATGTACGACGATGATGATTACACTTTGTGTTCCGAATAATAAGTTTTGCGTTTGTAAATAGCCTATCGAGTGTTTTCATCCGTGAATTCTTCACCCACCTCCCCCATTTACGAGTGAGACAATGTCCCTTTATATATCGTTACCTATACTTCGCTGGTGATGTTTTCATGGGTTTTTAGATCCTTTCGTATACACGTTGATTCTTTAGCTTTTTAAACGGGAAACAAACGATCAAAGTAAAAAAAAGAATTATACTGTCTAATGTTTAAGGTTCCTAATTGCTATGTAACTTCGTTTCACACAATGAAAGTTATCTTTCGAATGATAGATGTTTCATTATAACGTTTCTACGAGTTCGAATCACACTTTCTTTAGATTTAAAGAAAAAAAAAACAAGTCAAATCTAATTCCGTTGACGTGATCACAATATTTGTCGGATTATCTCTCAGATGTGATGATATTGTAATTTAAATGAAAAAAAGCATCAAAAAAATAATAATAAACAACACGAATCGAAATTCATCGATTAACTTGTTATACATTTGCATGCGAAGCGTTTTCGCATAATCGTTACCACGTTTAGCCTCCGAATAAAACAAAAAAGTAAATGAAGAAGAATTGTTAGATGCTAGTCCGAGAAGGCTGACGATAAAATGATAAACCAAAGCGTTAGAATGTTGACGGCGTATCGATGATTGTTGAGCTGAGAAATGAACGAGGGAAGAAATGGAAGATAATTGTCTGTTGTTGTTGTTGTTGATGAAGCGATTATAGATATGGCGTGACGTGCGGGATCTTAGAACTCACGTCGTTATATACACATATGTGATTAGAGGATATTTTTTACAAAACCCTCTCGATATATATCTCTTGAGATCTTGAAGTTTGCCGATGATCGTGAATTTTAATATTAATTATGAGTCTACATGAAAGATACTGCGTGTTTTAAAAAAATGAAAGAGCAAAAGAAAAAAAAAGACATGGCGCCTGCGCTGAGAAACGAAAGGATATCAAAGGCAAAATTATAGCTTTTCCGCTTTTTGTGTAAGCCTTCCTATTCGGATATTGATAGCTTTACTCACTGTAATCGGTAAAATTAACTAGATCGGCATAAATTCGACGGATATCACATCGATTTTAGACGAATCCTATACATGTAGCGATATAGACGAAAGATTGTAGTTGATGATGAAATTTCAGAAAAGAAAAAATTGAATCGTAAAATTTGATGATTATTACTCACCATCGAACGGTATAGTGAAAGACTTATGGTAATAAACGTAGATTTTTGATGGTAAAAGTAATGTAAATAGAGGCAAAAAAAATACAAATATATCATGGTTGATAAGATGGTTTTTGGAAGACAGGCGACTGGGTGACCGTAGACTTCTATTGTACACACACGCATGCATAGCAATTTAATGAAACAATAACGTACAAAAGTTAATAAACGAAAAAAAAGTAGAACAAAAAAAAAACGCTTACGCAATTCTCATGCATACACACACACACACACTGACACACTTCGAGGCGCACTTGTTACGACAAAATCACGCTTTAGATACGAAGGAAAAGGGAGAAGTAAAAAAAAGGCGAGAGATAGCGCAGGACACGTTGCATAATGTTATGTACCCTCATAAATGATGTAAATATCATCCTCGCCGACCAAAAATAATGAATGAGCTAAACTCGGCATAATCATGTGTTCATCATCCCTTTGCTGGCGTTTAAAGAAAAAACAATTTTTTTTAAAAGAAATCTCACAATCAGTGTTTTTTCTCTCGAGCTCTGCGTCCGAATCTCTCTGCGTGTGTGTTCTTTTGCGAGGAAAATAAGAAAAAAATACACCTACAATGTATATCCGAAAGTGCTTTACGTTTGAAACGAGCAGCGTTATGTATCTCTTATACATATGATGTAAGCTCGTGTAATATCGCTAATTTATTCAGAAAAAAAAGGAGTGAGCGCGTTGCATCAATTGTGTGCCTTATTCTCTGTGGCGGCCATTTTTTCTAATCGTAAACGCATCTCCTTGTGCACATCGCGGATTATATATTAAAAAAAGAAGAAAAAGAAATGAAAAAACCGAAAAAAAAATATTCGATAGATCATCCAATCACCCCAACCCCACTATCACACAACATATTATCGTAAAATCATCGTAATAATGAAGCTTAGTTGAAACTCGGGTCGACAAAATCATAATTGCATTAAACTCATTAAATGGTGTTGATTATGTATATGGGCGCGCGCGAGAGCAAAAGTGTTATACAATGCATCAATAAAAAAAAACTAAATAAACAGATAAATGAACGAGAATAAATAAATGAGTACACGCTGAAAAAAAAACACGTACATAGGAGTGCATCTCTATCTCTATACGATATATCGTTTAAAACGATTAAAATAAACAAAATAATGAATAAATAAAACACATGAGACATGTTGCTGTACAATTTCATGAAGAAAACTTACTATATCGGAATAAAGTGTAAGGAATAACTCTGTACTTTAATTCTTTTTTTTTGTGTTTTGCTTAAAAAATATCAATAAAACGATTCGAAAAAAAAAAATAATAGCTGTAGTTCTTATCCCTCATTCCCGTCTACTTCGTATCGTTTATTTAAAAAAACAATTTTTATTATCGTTGGGTGTTTCCATAATATTGAACCAGACTTTATCTCGCTAAGATAGAGCCTGCATTTACCTCCAATATATTTTTATTTAAATTTACATAAATGCAATCTTTTTCAGTTCGAAAGAATTGTGTTGGTAATAAATTTTATCGATAAACCGCTTATCGCATTTAAAAATTCTATAATACAATTAGGAACGATTGACCTCGAGTCTAGGAATCAAGATTACGATGATTTATCAATTAAAGCACAATTGTGGAGAGATTTTCTTTTGTCAATGAAAAGAAAAACGAAGTAATGAGTCATTTAAAAACAAACGAGCTTTCGTTCGATAAAACAGCGATCGAGAGACAATGTTTGTCAATAAATGAAGAAAAAAAAAGGTACACGTCGTGGGACGTGCATCAAACGTGAAACGTAAACGGATGTGTGTGTTGGTAATATTGGTAAT